>PVHP010009701.1:0-49698 GCA_004024765.1 Zapus hudsonius
GCAAATATTGATGACACTTTCAAGGTGCTTTCTACAGACGTTTACCCCTCAGGGTACCTACCTTATTTAGCAACTAACAGATGTAGAAAATAATTCAGGAAGCTAGAGCTATGGCCATATTGCTGAAGGTAAGGAAAGGGTCTTATGGGCGGGAAGAGCCAGAGAACACTTTGCCACTTTATTGATGCTCGTGCTTCTGAGAAGGTGGTTTGGACAATCAGCTGATTCAAGTCCTTCACACGTCACCTTCACATGAGGCTGCCCTGGGAGAACAAAGTCTTCTTTCCTGCTGATCAGTGTGGCTCTCAGGTAGGCACAAAGCAGTGTGAAATCTTCTCCCCTTCTGGAGGGAAGTCAGTGGATTCTACGGTTACTTTGGAGAAGGAATCAGAAGGCTCATGATTTTGCTGGCAGGGCAGCCTCCTTTGCTGGTGGACAACCCCTCAGTAGTGAGCGTCCTACCCACATGGCAGACACCACTGTGGACCCTCTGATACTCCTCAGCTGCTTTTATATGACTTCCATGAAGACAAATAGTACTTCAGTTCAAAGCCACGGTTTCTGCCTGTTTCCTAACACGACACAGGCGGGTCTTCATTGAAAACACCTGATGCTTCTCCAGCTCTGCTCTCATGAAAACAAACAATGGCGCTTTTGGCAAAGTCTGAAGAGGTAATCTGCAGTCTCTATGAGCTTCCTGTGAACTTTAACCAAACCATCCCACAGCAGGTGAGGACTTCCACATCCATCTCAGAGTTCACTGTGGGCAACAGAAGAAGCCGCAGAGGTGGTGTGTGACACGGGCCTCCTGCTATCACCGTGCCAACTAGGTGGGGGGCCCTTGAGCAGCTCTACACAGGCCACCCTGCAGCTGTACCAGGGAGATTCTTGGGCTTGTCAGTCTTCCTTTGAAGGCTCATAATATTTTATCCCTTCTTCCTATTACAAGTGCTGTTCTAATGTGAGAGTTCATCCATCATAAAGCCTCAGAGACAACAGAGAAAACTGACATCTGGAGTCTGCCTCTAGATAGTAAGATAGGTAAATAATTAATAATGAGAATCCCAACATAAATAAATTTGAGCGCTGTGTGGTAGTATATGGCTATCGTCCTAGTACTAAGGGGGTGGAGAGAAGGGGATCAGAATTTAAAGGCCAGACTGAGATACATACTAAGTATAAACCAGCCTGGGCTACAGAAAGCCCAACAAACAAACAAAAATAACAACAAAAATAGAAGATAGTATGGAAAAGCTATAGTCATGTGACCTTGTACAAGTAACCAAACTGTTGATTCTTTGCTTCTTCACCAGCCAAATTCAAATAAAATTAGCAATTAACTGAAAGGATTCTTTTGAAGATTAAATAAAATAAGATACACTCAGGGCTTTGCGAACGTGTAAACACATGGTAATAGTGGTCTTAATTATTATGAACAAACATTATTAAGACAGTACTTTTAAAAACAGACTTTATATTTTTAGACTAGTTTTAGGTTCATAGGACAAATGTGAAGGAGGTCCGGAGACAGAGACTTCCTGTATGTTTCCCACCCTTGCGTTTTATCAACCACTGAATGTAACATTGCTACAACCGAGAAACCTCGTGAGGCAAATCTTAATCACTCACAGATGGGACACATCTTAGGCTTCATTCTTTTTGGGTGTGTGTGTGTGTATGCATGGTGCATACACCTGTGTGTCTGGAGATGCAAACACTTGTGTGCACAAATGCAGAAGCCATTTAATTGTGCACACATAATTTGTTGCAGGGGTTACCTAAGGTATTCTAAGGTACAAAGCAATGTTTTGTTGAAAAGGTGGTAAAAGTAGGCAAAGATTTAAAATAGGTAATTCTGATCAAAATAAATTTAAATTTAGGGAAAAAATCAGTGTGCGGTTAAATTGGTCAGAAATGTATCAGGAAATTGAATTGTATACTCCTGGGTATACAAAAGATGATTGACTGTGAAATGATGATTACAGACACTCAGTTGTGAAGAACCATTTGGGGAGACGCTATGTTTATATTTGAAAAATATTCAACCAGTCCTTAGAAAGAAGAGCAGGGAAGAATGCTGAAGTTACTTAGATATCAATGGAGGAAAAACTTATCACTTCAAATAAAGAATTCTATGAAATATATCAAGCTATTTCCAAAAGTTGAGATTTTGGTAGAGACTCATTTAAGGCACAAGAATCTGGTGGTACGGATTTTAGTGCTTGACTGACTTCCCTTTTTATGTTAGTGTTCAATAAAGGGATAGTTTCTAAATGTGTTTCCATGACAGAACGTCTCCTTAGCTTGCCTGTGGTCACTTCTTGGGAAAATGGTAGCGATTCCCTTTTCTCACACTTGATGGGAGGCTCTCCTTGCTTAATGGACTCATGGCTGTCTTCTTCACCAACTTCATGACATCGCCACACGTGTTCCCTTGTAGGAACTTGCGTGTCCACATTGAGCAATGAGAGGAATGAGGAAATCAGACTGTGTGCATGTCCGAGAGCCTTCTTACATTTTGAAAATTCAAACACTTCTGTGCACAACCAACCTCCAAAGTGCACATACTTTGGGGGGGGGTCATGATTTCTTTCTTCATAGCTAGCAGTCAAGGATAATTTTAATTATAAAAACCCTAATATCCAAGTCACCAAAAATGATGGTTAAGATTCTGGAGAAAGTTACAGGGAGGCTTCTGATTGTGAAAAAAAAATGTGGTCTGATAATAAAGGTGATTAACATAATAGAAATGCTATCCTCATAAGGTCAAGAATTAGAAACTTCTACAAAGATCATGATGGTCAAGCATCTGTATATAAGGCTAAAGCCAGCCTCTGACTGCCATTTTCTCATTGTTTTACCTTCCAAGGCTGTTCTTAATATCCACTCTAATTGTTACCCAGTAATAAAATTTCCTTAACACTTTGTGTGAATGTGTTGTATCTCTACATCTCTTGTTCAAAGCCATGTTGAATCGTGTTTTGTCAAATATAATTACCTTTCCACCTTGACAGATATACTGGAAAAGTACTGTGTACAAACCATGGGATAACTCATTATGTCCTTCTCTTAAAACATATGGAATATGTTGGGCACATAGCTAATTAAGACTTTTATATCATCCACCTATCATTTTGTTTCATGCTTATGCCTGAAGAATTTGGGACTGGAATGATTTGCCAATTTATACAAAAAAGTATTGTTTTGCCTTTCATTTTGCCTGAATTTTTCCAAGGATACCCATTTATTTTATGACAATTTTCTATGAGTAGAGATTTTTATGCCCTTGATTAGATTAGAAATCGGCCTATGAAGTGAAATTAGCTCATTGAGTCTTGCCCATTGTATGAGCATGTAGACATGAGGACACACTGATAATCGATCTGAACAACCAACCCCTTCCCCAAGTCCTTCCTATTGTAATATATCCTACAGGATAGCATCTAGGCCAAAGTAACTTGATACTAGTTGGCAGTCATCCAAGGAATTACTGGTTTCCCTAAATTTCCTTGTTTCTGTGAATATTAAAGCAGATCCAGTAGGGTATTGCAACACTGGGTTATCACTCATATGGTAACTCGTGTGGGAAAATGTCTCTCCTCACGGGCAAATTAGGAACCAATCCTTTGGAATTCTGGTCCTTGGATGAACTTCTGGTGGTGGAGTTAAAGGGAGAGACTGCTGTTTTGTGGTTGCTAGTGGGCACTGCAGCTGTATTCTTAGATATGCAGGTTGTTTTAATTAATGGCACATGAAGCATTCCATCAAAGCATTTTCTCAAGTTTGATGATGTCCCTAGACCTTCTAGTCTAGAATTCTCCAAATTACTTCCATGCTGTCTGCGCTAGATGGAGCAATGACTGAGTGTCTTTACGGAGAGCAGCTGAGAGTGGAGGGGCCTCATCTCTGGACTGACAGGTATGGACAGTAGACTGAGGGGAAAAGGTGAAGCTTGATCCAAAGCTGATTCCAGAATATACAGCCCACCGGCAGGCAGGCAACAGGGAGTGAGGACTTACTCTGCAGCTCCGGCCATTGACCTTTCTGAGCTGGAAAAAGGAATTGCTCTTGGGTTTGATGGCCTGGGAGCTTGGGGTCAGAGGTTCAGGAATGACAATCTTCCTTGTTGCTTTCAGAGCCCAGCAGCCACTAGGAGCTGGCAGGTTACACCAGGGCCTCAAGGCTAAGAAGCTCAGGACTCCGGCCCTCGCTGCTGCCCTGCTGCTCTGGCCTCCGGAAGGATGTCTGTTTTTCAGTGGAAGGCTTACATGAATGTGAAGTATGAAGTTGTAGTCCATTGACCAGGCACAGGAGGTCCATGAGAATTAGGTCAAAGACGATAGAACAGTTGAGTCATCATTAAATATGAAATCAAACCATACAGATTTGAATCAGTTTGTCTGACTGTAAAGATTAATAAGAATTAAATCTTAATAAACTTGAGATGCAATTGGGACATATATGTCATCATTCCTTTCAGATGTTTCTTTTTGTGCAGTACTTGAAATTGAACTCATGGCCTCATGCATGCGAGACTAGTACTCTACTACTAATTTATATCCCCAGTCAGTTTTTTTTTTAATTTCAGTCAAACATACCATACTTTTCATTATTATCTACTTCTCGTGTTGCCATTGCAATATAAGTATAAATCTATATTATTCGTTCTAAATGATCAGTTCTCCAGATAAAGGGATACAGATCTAGCACGCAATAGTAGATGATGAAAGTAAGGATTATTTGGGTGAGTCTGTTTTATTTCTGCATCTCTCACAGTCTGGCATTATGCTTTGCACACAGTAGGTGTCATTAACTATCTGTGACAATGGCTAGTGTGTGTGGTGACAGCGGGAGATTAGAATGATTTGGATAGGCTTCAGTCCTGGGCTGAAGAGGTCATGCTACATTTTGAGCAGGTGCTTTGGTAGTAGCCGCAGGAAAAGTAGAGGAAAAGAGCTGCACAGTCTGAATGAGAAGCCCTGGCAGCTGAGTATTTGAGAGAGGAATGAGATTTCTTTCAAGGGGAAGACAGGAGAGATTTGGAATGGCCAGTGGACTGACCAAAGAGAGGACTGGGTTGAGAATTGAGTTTTGGCAATGGCTTTGGACATGGCTGAATGCCTGAGGACGAGGCCTCTTGCAAGGGTCCTGCGAAGCTGGGTGTCAATTCCAAATCCAAGAACCCACAACACAGAGCTAAGATGTGAGTGTGGGAATTGGAAGGAGGGGAACAAAGGCACTAAATTGAGGTACAGACCTCGAGTAATTAATCCTAGGCTTAGAAAGTGGCACATGGAGTCTGCTTATTCTCTTTACTTCTGACTCCAGAGACTGTGAGCCCATGCTGAAGAATCTGAGGGTAAATACAAGACAGCTAAGTTTCCCTATAAAGAATTATACCATTACACTGTGCAGCCAATGACCACATTTCCTCCATGCTGACAGATTATCTTTAAATCACAATAAAAACGACCCTATTGGTCATTCCCAGACTTTGCTTTCCTCTTCTCTGGCTCTGTCCTAAATGCATTTTTGGCTCTTGATTTATTGTTAGAAATTTCCTGTGTAGTTTGAGTTGAGAGTTGGGGGTCAGGTTTTGGGATTTGAAACCCAAACAAATCTTTCACTACTTCCTACAATACTCTCAAATTAATATAGGGGCCAGAGGATATTCTGTGAAAATATCAAGCACAACCTAGACATTTATTTACTCATAGATTGAAAGTCAAGCATATATGAGGGAAGTTTATTCAAGAGAAGTTGAGTCATACTATTGATTGCTAACAAATCTTAGAATCAATTTCTAAAAAAATTGTTTGAAGAGTAAGCACATTGAACTTTACAGAATAAGTTATAGAGTGAGTGCAAAACTACAAAACTAAAAAACTCAAATCAGCTAATAAACCATTAATAAGATTGGTCAGTCTCATTTGGGACCAATCCAATTTATCCAATGATATTCAAGCACCTATTATGGGAAAGCATTTTGTATTCCCAGGATGTGAAGAGTTATTTTCAAAAACTGGACCCGATCCTTGCCTTCACGGAGCACAAGTACCAATGGGTGAGCCTATATATAATAGCAACAACCAAATAATAGCAATGACCACAACATACAGACTTTAATGCTAAGTCTGAAAATGAAAAAAAAATGAAACAAATGATTGCTGAGAAAAGAAGTACAGTGTGTGTGTGTGTGAGCGCGCGCGTATGTGTGTGTGTGTGTGTGTGTGTGTGTGTGTGTGTGTGTGTGTGTGTGTGGTGTTCCTATCATTAATTATGACTATAGGTTCAAGAAAGGTTTCTGAGAAGTAGCATTTGAACTTCATCTTTGCTGTGGGCACAATGGTGGAGGTGGTGGTGGTCATGATAATGATGACGATAAGAAAAAACTATGGGCAACTAATGAAAGCTTATGAATTACCAGAATATGTAGAATATCTTATATTGTTAATGTTTCAAAAGATAAAGCAAAAGAAGGGGATCTCAGATGGTGAAAGGGTAGAAGAAGTATTTTCTGTGTTAGAGTAGAGTAGTCATTGAGTCAAGGTTGACTGTGTGTGGACATTTTTAGAACTAAATAATATTGGAAGAGGAATAGAGACAAGATTTGCAAAGAACTCTAAATACCTTATGAACTACACAAGTCCTACTGGATGCATACGGAATGCTGACTTCATTTAGGCTAAGTAGGACAAGCTTATGCTGTACACATTTGTCCTTTGAAAGCCTGGGGAATGCTCTCTGGCACTGCACAATGTACAGCAAAACTTACACCTGGAGTCTAAGATGGAAAGACCTTGAATTCAGTTTTTAGGTGGCTCCAGGACAGATGGTTTTGGTGAAGGCATAATTGCCATCATTAACAAGGGATATCCAATGCATCATGGGCAAAGAATGAGCTAGATTATGCTGCCTCAGAAGAGAAGGTCTTCTTTTCCACTTTCATTCTTTGTTTCCTGAAACCTCTGGGATTCCTTTTCTTAAACTAGGAATTCTACAAGTGCCTGAAATGAACTTTTATGAGCACCTGACCATTTCAAAAACAAAGAATATTTTAAAGTTACTTTTAAGATTGATGGATTCTAAAGTCTGTGAAAAAGAAATCCTATTTATATTGGAGGTGTCTTTATGGGAAAAATTCAGAGAATTCTAATCGCTCCGAATAAAGATAGAACAACAGAAAAATAATGACTCCATGAAAGGATATTACGTTTTTAAAACAAATAGAAATATCTTAGAGATACCAGTTATGGTCTTTTTTCATTAAAGTATGTGGTCATTTGGGGAATGCATGTGTGTGGCGAGGGTTTAATCAACAGATAACAGTCCTTCTTTAATCCAGTTGGGCAAACTCCAGTGGTGATTAAGAAGGAATGGAAAGGTTAGTCTATAAAACCATTAATGGCTTATGAGAAATATTCATCTCTGGTTTTTCGTTTTGTTAAATCTCAAGCAAAATTCAGAAATAATAATTACAAAGTAAACACAACAAAACCTCAAGATGCTCATATTTTCATTCGTACTTGATTTTAGACACAGAAAAAAAGCATATATTTGGACCTCACTACTGTGGGTTATGATACAGAAAATACTTTTGTGCAAACGTTGTATTCTATTTCTTCCTGGTGTCCTTGGACATTCTGGGAACAGAGATGCATTTAGATGCAGGGAACAGACACATTTTCTGAGTTTTTACAAACCCATGAGGTTTAATTTATAATAAAAACAGTTATCTTAAAAATTCCAGAGATTTCTAGGCAAGGAGTTAGTATGAGGACAACTGCTTAATTAGGCCCTTTCACAGTCACCTTGAAACAATCAATAGAATATGTGAAAACAGGCAAAAACAAATCTTTAGCAATGAGAAAACAGTGGAGGGTGAGGTCCCACGCCTCACTCTTGGGGAGATACTCTGTGTCCAAACCCATCATGCAAATGTTGGACTACTTTCCTGTTGGCTCTGGACAGACATGCTAGGGGCAACATGAGTACCCTCATGATATTCTTGCCAAGCAGGTGGTTCCTGTATCTAAGAAACTGTCCCTTTCCTTACAATCCAACAAATAACAGGATAGGGTTCTACAAGGAGAGCTAATGCCAGCTCTGATGGCCCATATTGTATTAGTTGTTCCTGTGAATGTCTTTTTAAAAAAATATTTTATTCATTCATTTTCAAGCAGAGAGAAAGAGAGAGAGAGAGAGAGAGAGAGAGAGAGAGAGAGAGAGAGAGAGAACGAGAACCAGGGCCACCACCTTGTGGGTCTGGCTTATATGGGTACTGGGGAATTAAACCTGGGGCCTTAGGCACTGGAGGCAAGTGCCTTAACGGCTGAGCAATCTCTCCAGCCCTCCTGTGAATGTCTTTGCTGTCAATTTACTGGCTAAGATACTATTGTTAGTGTTTATGATCTTGAAACAGTAACCTCTTCTTTGTGGGATCTACTTTTCCTTGTATCAAATGACAGATGATAATACACAGCTTCCATTTGAGATGAAGGAACTCAAGCCAGCCCAACCAAATTCTCTGTTTACATGTTTGTTACTTCTGAATACAGGAGCTCCTAGTCTTGCATCTTTCTCCTCCCCTGTTGCCTGGGGTTTATGTACAAGAGGAAGAGGTTCTACAGAAGACTTTAGAATGTCGAGTGTCTGTATCTAGTTGTTTGTGAAGCTCCATTCTATCCCTATCTTTAAAGATGATTACCATCTCCTTGTTGTGGTTTGATTTAGGTTCTTGTTTCAGTCACAGTCTTGTTCACAGGAAGCGAACAAGACCATTCAGGATACTCCAGATGGAAAATGGACACTGGCAAGAAGGTCTTCCTCTGAGAGGTAATGAGGGTTTCTCAACAGCAAATTGCTAAAGCACCTAGTAGTTCTTGGTAGAGGTGATCTGGCTGGGGTGTTGTCTCCACCCTCTGGTTGAGAGGAAGCTTTGGCTATAACTCAGCTCTGGTTCTTCCCACTTCCTAACTCCTGTGCTTAGAATGTTGATTGAGTACACTGGTGATCTGTTATTATTGGGATGTACTTTCCTCCTGTTCTGCTTGTTTTAATCTGCCTGGAGTTTCTTCTGTTAGTTTCCAGTAATAGAATGTGGGCCAGGGTTACCTAAACCCAACTTCAATCTTATCTGAATATGAGCCAATGTCAGGTAACATTATTACCTTTATTATGTGCTAGATGCTATAATATTCATAGGGTACCTCATTTATTACCTGCAAAAATTTCATGAGTTAGATGCTGGCATCCTAACTACTTTATAGATGGAGAAGTTGAGATGATAAAAAGTCAGAGGAAACATGATGAAGGTGTTATTTGATTCTGAGCAAATGGTCTCTTAACTCTACTGGGAATGAAGTGAAGTACTGGGCAGAAGTCCTAAGGGACTGTGAAATCCCTTGGCACCAAAACGTCACTCTAACCCAATTCATTCTGATGCATTCCCAGTACTGTCCTTAATCTAACTTAACCTGGACTTTGGCCACTTTCAACTTCCAACCAAAGAAGCTTGACTAAAGGGTACAATTGAGGGCTGGAGAGATGGCTCAGCAGTTAAGGCACTTGCCTCCAGTGCCTAAGGCCCCAGGTTCAATTCCCCAGGACCCACATAAGCCAGACCCACAAGATAGTGGCCCTGGTTCTCTCTCTCTCTCTCTCTCTCTCTCTCTCTCTCTCTCTCTATTTCCCTGGCTTGAAAAATGAATAAATAAAATATTTTTTAAAAAGGGTAAAATTGAGAAGACTCTGAGATGCATCAGCGAGGTGATTACTGACGTAAGGCAAAATAGGAAACTAGACAGGACCATGTGGCTAAACTTTGAGAGCCTTCCAAGACTCCCAACAATTCGGAACTAGTCATCTTGAAATCATTTTTATAAAAAGCAGATTATCTGGGCTGAGGAGATGGCTTGGTGGTCAAAGGCACTTGCCTTGCATTCCTGCTGATGAGATTTTCTATTCCCAGCATACAAAACAGATGCCAAGTGGCTCATGTGTCTGTAATCCCAATACACCATAGCAATTGTGGGAATAGTCAGGAGACTCTTGAAGCTCATGGGACATCTAGTCTGGCCTTCCCAGTGGCAACCAACAAGAGAATCCCCACCTCAAACTAGGTGGAAGGAGAGGACCAGCGCTCTGAGGATGTCCTCTGAACTCCACCTGTGTGTTGTGGCACACATACACACATATGCACACAAATAAAAAATAAATAGAATATATGAGAAAATATTTGTTGAGTATTCATTGCCTGTGTGTATGTATTGCATGATGTGCTTGTGGGGGGGCACACGTGCCTTGGTACACATATGGAGGTTAGAGGAAACTTCAGAATGTCAGTTCTTGCCTTCCACCAGTGTCTCTCTTGATTTTTGCCTCTGAGATCTCCATACTTGCTGGCCCATGAGCTTTGGGATTCTCCTGACTATCTCCCATTGTTATAGGTGTGTTAGGTTTACATGGTTCTGGGAGTTCAAATTCTAATCATCAGGCTCGTGCAGTAAGCACTTTAGCCAGCACCTTGGTGAGCAGTCAACGGGAAGCAGAACCCGTCACTCCATCAGTACCAGGAGACCATGTATGAATCCATGTGAATACTTTATCTGCAGCGCTTGTGACAAAATTGAAAAAAGCCTTTGAAACAAAATCCAAGTCATACTTTAGAATAAGTCACTATTGAATGTTCAGCCCTGAATGATACATTTCTAGCACATGCTCCAAGATCAGGGAACACTGTGGAAGAGGGGACAGAAAGAATGTAAGAACCAGAGGGTGGAAGGAGACTTTGGTACACTATTCTTCCAAGAATGAAGTAACAGCTGTATTCCTGACCACATAGTTGCTGCAGGTCATCATTACCTCTACAAGACCTGCACAGTATTGAGACCAAGAAGATTTTGACATGAATGAGAGAGAAAGGCACAAAAGACATCAAAATAGAAAAGGGACCAGTTGGAAAGAAGAGAGGGGTCAGTGGAATGGGGGCATGGGAGGGGGCACAAAGGAAGTTAATGGAGACGATCATGATTCAAATTATAGTATGTTCAAATATGAAAATCCTCAATAGAAAGAAAAAAAATGAACCCATAATAAAAATGTGCGATCCCAAATTCATATGCTATGAATAGCATAACATCCACATAGGAATTACTTTAATAGAAATTTGAGGAAAATCAAGAACACAATTGTACTAGATTTGAACATAGCCCTATCAATTTATTAAGGTTGAAGTTGACAGCAATAAAAGATGAAAGAGAAAAGAACACAAATAAAAACCAAAAAGATGAGGCTAAAAACCAAGTTGTATCTCCATATTAGGGATTCATTTTATGTGCTTAGAGATGAGGTACTCTCCTTTCAAGTGTCCCTGGAACACTCATAAACATTGAATTATTCCTCTTCTATTCCACAAAGAACATCTCAATAAGAACCGTCCCTCAGGGCCAAACAGAAAGTGTTCTGACCACAAGGTCTGACCCAATAGCTCTAATGAAAACTAACAAATAAAGCATTAAATGGTTAGATGAGTCCCTGGGTGAACGCCTAGCCTCTCTGTTCAATCTGTCATGGCCTTGACTTTGAGGACAGGCATTTTGTGTTCTGTACTGTTGTAATGTTCACAATATGGGGAACAATCTGAAATAATATATCTCAGCAGGGGAGCCTAGAAACTTACTTCAGGCTAGTTCATGCTAGTTTTCAGAAAGGAAAAAAATGCATCCAATGATTTTAAAAAAATACAGAGCAGCGGATTTGGGAGACCACTTTAGCCATCATACTGTCCAGCTTTCATTTTACAGAGGAGGGAACAGAGACCTGGGCGGGGGGTACAATCTGTCTGTCAAAGCAAAGGGAACTTGACTCTGGCTGGAGTCTTCTGGTTGACATCTCCGTTCTGGGCATTTGCTTGAGGCTTCTTCATTTTGGAGCAAAAACAGGGGCCCACATGGGCTGTCCCAGAGGAATCAGTGTGGTATGCTCATTTGCCTCACAAAGCTGAGCCTGGCTGCATCCAGTGGTCTCCCTGCAGCCAGAGTACCTGCTCCACTTGTGAGGACAGGCAGAGCAATGTGGTTGTCATTACCTGAATCACAGGCTTTCCATCTCTGCTGGGTAACCTGCGAAACAGCCCCTGACATCATTACATGCTAAAATCTCTCCACTGAAAATGTGTGCTAGGGGCTGGTTTCTGCTCCACTCCCATGACTTCCTTTTGTCCGGGTTCCTTTTGTTGTTATTTGTCTCCATGATCTGACCTGTCTCTCTCCCCCAACTCCCTTCCTTGCGCCATTGCAGGTGCCCCATAGGTCACAGCCTTTGCCTCTGCCCTTGGGCTGGGGTTGCAGAGAGCTCTGTGTGTTTCTAAGTCACACCAGGTGGGCGGCAGCTTTTTCCCATCACTGGGCCAAGTATGTTTTCTCTATTGTTGTGCGGCTGGACTGCAGTTGAATACCAGACCTTATTTACAGAGTAGAGAGAGCAGAGATGTAAAAGTCATGCTCATTTCTCAAGGCTCTGCTGAGCTCACTCCTTAAGGGGACCCTGTTTCCAGCCATGAACTTCTGAACTGAGGATTTTATGAAATCCTATCCTCACTGTTATTATAGCATAATCCTCTTGCAGTTACCCACCCAATATTTCTGTAACAGCCATTTCTTTCCTCCTTTCACCGATAAGGAGCTCTGAGGATAGCTATCCATTGCTCCCTTCTTTCTCAGATGCCAGAGGCCCAAACTCATAGAAGTTGGTTTTTCTCTAAACTCTCAGTGCTGAGCAGAGCATGCTACCTACAAAGACCCTCTCTGCAAGCCCAAGGGCATCTCCTGAAATATCCTTATCTTAGCTTGGGTACTTTTAGATGAATACTTTGTGAGAGCAACAATTGTAGGCAAGGATGTTAGGACAAGAGGAGCTCTTAGAGACGATTCCTCCACACTCTCTGTCTCGGTTGCTTTTGCTGCTTTACAAACCCCCAAGACTTTGTGGTTGCTCAGCATTCCTTTATTGACTTCTAATTCTGTGGCCTGGGTGGATGTTGGTGAAACTGTCTTTGTTGGAATAAGTGGGTGTTTGTGACCCTCTCCTCTGTGTGGCCTCTCTCTCTCTCTCACCATTCAGTGGTCTGACCTGAGGGTCCAGCAGGAGGGTAGGGACACACAGAAGAGCTGTGTGTCAGCTGCTGCATTTGGTTGGTTGAAGACAACACATTTGGTTCTTCTAAGGATACTGACACAAATGAGCCACTTCAACTTTTAGCAGGAGGTAGGCTTCATCTCTTGATGAAGGAGTGCCAGGAACTTTCAGGAATGGAAGGAATGCTTGGCACCATATTTGTAGACAGCCAATCACATTCTGTTTTGCAGAAAACTGCAATTATACCTCAGCAAGCCTCAGCATTGAGAGAAACCGTGAATTGGTGACATAGTTGGAAATTCTCCTGAGTACTTTTGATGAAAGAATTAAAGTTTCCTCTTAGACTAATGAAAAAAAAAACACCCCCAAACACTTTAAGGAGCGGGAGAGGAGCAGTGGTGGTGAGAGGTTAGGGTGCATGGGAGGAACACGTGGTTCAAGGGACTCTCCAGCCCCACACTTCAGATCTATCAGATGAGCCAAGTTTTTGATTCCATTTAAGTTTCTCACACCTCCTCCCATACCTACTAGGGAAGGTACTGATGAAGACCAGTTTTGATCTACAATGTGCTGGAAAAGTACCAGGAAAGTGAAAAATGGAGGTGTTCATTCCCATACCCAAGGTCATGTGAACATGGTATGCTAACTGAGTAAGAGGTGAGAAAAGTTAATATGAGTACAAGTAGCCTGTCTGGGAGTGTGTTCACAGACATGGATGCTGCTGTAACCTCTGTCTTGGAATCTTTCCTGATGAGAGCTAAAGGTTTCTGGCCCATCGTTCATTGGGAAGAGGTTCAGTTGATTGATTGGATATGATTTAAGACTGATATTGAGCTATGCATTGTGTTTTATCCAAGCTTGCAAGCTGTTTGCTTTTGGTCCAGGACAAAAAAATAAAATAAAATAAAATAAAGGGGGGCATTTGGAAATTCAGCTTAGTTGGTAGTCAGGAGGAGAAGCTGAGGCACACTACTCCTGGTGGTAGCTCACAATTTGGCGTTCTACTATTCACCCAGTGTGAGGGAGAGGCTCCATCCTGGGTCTACATCACAGTCTTCTTGGGTGGTAGCAAGACACAGCCATGGAAGTGCAACAAATAACTCTCCCAGATTCAATAAAACACAGTTGAGGCCCTATTTTACCAATTATGCACATAATTGATTCTGAGACCTTGAAGTCAATAGGACTCCTTTGGTGTAAATGTTACTCAATGCAATACTTTGCGGGATTATTTAACTTGGAGTTTCGTAAAGAAATCATAGGATTTATTCAGTTTATGCTAAATATTTAACAAAAGCTCATTAGCTATCATTCATCACTTTATTCACCCCATATTTGCATTTTCGAGCATCGGTTAGGAAAATAATACCAGAAAAACTCCTAAGGTGGTATGCCCACAGCAGAAAGTCTGTAATACTTCCTAACTGAAAAGTTGGAGAGGCTGTGATGATAAACAAGATAGATGAGGTAAAAGTGACTGATTTGACCAGGCTACAGAGCTCTGCTATTTGGAATGATTTCTTAATGATGCTGAAACAAATCACCACTAACTTAGTGGCTTAGGAAAACACAGACTTATTCTTTTACAGTTCTAGAGGTCAAAAACCTTCAAACAGGTCACCAGGGCTGTGTTTCTTTGGAGACCCTAGAGGAACATCCATTTCTTTGTCTTTTCTAGCTTGTAGAGTCGACCTGCATTCCTTCCTTTGTGACCACCATCATTCTAACATCTATGGCTGTCATTATGTCATCTTTGTGACTCTGACATTCTTGTTCCCTCTTGTGAGGGTCTTTGTAATTGCATTGAGCTGTTCAAGGACAACCAGGTTAATCTTCCCGTCTTATGATCCATGGGTTCACCACACCTGCAAAGTTGCAAAATCTGCTTTGTGATTGAAGGTAGCAGAATCTCAGATTTGGGGAGTTATGATATGGGCATCTTTGAGGAAGGAGACCTTATTCTGTTTACCAAATGATGGATACTTGAATTAGTTGTATTGTATGAGTTGCAAATGTCTAACTGGTCTCTTTTGGTGCAACACATTTCTTTCAGTAGAAATAATGATACAAACATAATGGTGATTATTTTCCTACTTGTTTGTGTTGCCTCTGTGTGTGCATGGGGGTGGGTGTGTTGTAGTACTCCATGCACTCACTTGGGGTGGTGGGTGTCATCACTCACTTACAGAGGCCCAGTAGAACTCTTGGTGTTCTGCTCCATTGATCTTCTGCCAGGTCTTGTGAGCCAGCTAGTTTGCTGATTCTGGATCTTGCAGAGGTCTAACGATTCTCATGTCTCTGCACCCCTGGTGGCCGCAGTTACAGAAGTACATACCATGGATCCATACATGGGATCTGGAGATTTGAACTTTGGCTGTCTCAGGCCCTTAGTCTTATGCAGGAAGCACACTTAACTACTGATTCATCTCTCTAGCCCTAATGGTGATTTTTTTTTAAACTCGACATTTTAATGTTAATTTATGGACTGCAGTAAACATCACAATGTATGTATATCAAAAGATCACATCGAATAATATGTATGTGTTCACTAATCTTGATGGGATTTAAAATCACCATGAACACAAATCTCCAAACATGTTGGTGAGGAACTTTCTACATTCGGTGACTTGAAGTGGGAAGGCCAACCTAAATGTGAGTGGGGCCATTCCATGGGCCGAGCATTGTGGACTATGTACGAAGGAGAGAGACCGCTGAGCACAAACACATATCACTGTTTCCTTCCTCACCATGGACTGAATATGACTAGCTTTCTAAAAGGCCGGCTGCCATGTCTTCCCCATCATGATGAACTTAACCTTGATCTGTAAGCTGAAATGAATGTATAATTTTCTGCAAATACAAGAAAAATAGTATTTGATCAAAATACACTATATGTATGGAAATCTAAGAAATCTATCACATATAGTAATATGTATTAATAAAATATAATAAGAGAAACAAAACACCAGCTGAGGTGAAACATCAATAAAAATAAGCCCACAAAACAAAACAAAACAAAGAGAACTTGTTCTCAACTTCAGAGAATATACAAGCACTTGATGAAAAGGTAAGTTCTGTCTAATGCTTTACACTGGGACAGGAAGATAGCCATGCAAACCACTCCACTGTCTTTTAATCCATTTGGGGCAACTAATGAGGAAGCTAAAAATACTATCCCAACTCTAGTTAAAGGAAAATAGGAAGAGGCAAGGGACATATATTTTAGAATATAGGATTAAGTTAGATGAAGTTGTTCTCCAGTTGATGCACATGCCTTCCAGGACCCATGTGTCAAAGGAAGACATTAAATCAAAGCAAAACTCAATTGAAAAGACTTAGAGGTTCATAGGATGGGGACAGTGTAACCAGGAAACTTGGCTGCTCAGAGCTGTCTTCCTCTTCGTTACTGTTGTTGTCAATGCCTGGGTCAATAACTTGGTATTTTGAGTAGTCTTTTCTTACCACTGTTTCCCCCCATTTCCTTTTAGTGTGGGGATTTATATAACGAAGGTTTATCAAGAGCAGATACGTGTCATTATAACTGACAGTATTTCCTTGGAGTTTCAAAGACACCGTTAATTCCCTTCCTCCCGCATTAGTGGATGGATGTCAACTGAACAATGATTGATTTTCATTTTTCCTGGAATAAACCCATGAAGGTAGAATACTTACTCTACATAGAGTGGAAGAGCATTTCAAAAATGTGGCTAGATTTGGCAGTTTTGATAAAAGCAGCAATTGAGCTAAGTTAAAAAAAATAAATAAAAATTAAAAAGTAGCCACTGCTTAACTTCTTATAAGCAATAGGCAAAAGATGGGAAGAGAATTCATAGGGGGGTGATAATGGATGTCTGTTTCATTCATTCCTGTGGTTCTGAGGAAGCTTAAGTTTTCTTGATTATGCATACTAGAATGGCTGGACTTGTTTGTTTAGTTTAGTGAGTGTCTTGTTGTCGGGGCATTAGAGATTTCCAGGCTCACAGACATTCTGATTCTTTGGGGATTGGACAGAAGGATCCTGAGTAGGCTTGTTTTTCTTTCCTTCCTTGGCTGTCTGGCACTCACGTGCTAGTGATCGATTTGGTTTAGAGAAATCTGCTTCAGCCGCAGTGAGGCAGATCCTATCCATGGGGCTGTCTGCATGGAGGTGGCTCTAGGCAGGCCTTGGAAGTGAGGTTCTTTCCTGTTTTGCAAGAACATTTCGTTTTCTCACTTGTGTGTGTGTTAGCATGTGTAGATGATATATGCATCTGTATTTGCAGATGTGTGCACCCTGCATGCACATATGGGGGGGCTGAAGGCGAACATTAGTTGTCCTGTAATGTGCTTTACTTCCTTGAGATGGCTTCTTTTACTGAACCTGGAGCTGTCGTTTTTCTGTCAGATTGGATGACTATCGAACTCCAGTGAGAAGTCTTCCTCCCCTCAGCACTGAGGTTACAGACATGCGTGGTCATGGCTCCTTGGATTTTTATGTGGGTGCTGAGGATCAAACTCAGGTCCCTGTGCTTGTACAGAAAGCACTCTTACCCATGGAACCATCTCCTCAGTCCCAAGACCATTTTCATTTTAAGTTTAGAATTAATTCTTTTTTTAGAAATGATGAAAGAGAAGATGAGGGAGAATGAGAAAGAAGGGGAGAGGTAGAGAAGGAAAGAGAAGAGGGAGAAGGGATAAACAGAGAAAAAAGGAGAGGAAAGGAGGGAGAGAGGAAGAGAAAAGCAGAGAGAGAGGAAAAGGGGGAAGGGAGAGCGAGAGTGAGCAAGTGAGAGAGAGAGATAGAGAGAGAGATTGAGATTGCAATTGATTCAGACTCTGCCCATAATTCTCTCACTATGCTGCAAATTATTTGGAGAAAGATCTGCAGGAAGGCCATCTGTGGCTGTGGATTAGCAGACCTGGAGAGGGAAGTGAGGGTGGACACACAGATCCCTGCCCTTCAAGGTGGGAGCAGGTATTCACACAGTGTTCTCCTGTCTGCCTTCGTTTTGAATAGAGAAGGTAAGAGGGCAAGAAGAGGTGAACTTTGGCTATGCAGAGAGACAAGTCAGACAATACAAGTTTTAATTGAAATCATACCCCCAGCATTTTACTTTTCAAAAGTAGTTAGCATGATCGAGGTTACATTTTCTTGTGACTAGTATTATTACTGTCATGCTGACTGCTCTGGGCAGGGGCTGAAGGTTACATGTGGGCTGAGAACACTGAGCTACATGGGAGGGGCTGGGAGACCCAGTGCTCCGGTCTTGGAATGCCCTACCCCCAACCCTCCCAGGACTGGACACCCTGCCTCTGGCTGCTCCAGGAGCTGGGAGCCGGTTGTCTGTGGATGATGGGAGCCCTCCTCTCTGGCACATGGTGATGGTGATGGTGCAGATCTTTCTCCACTCCTCCTTGCTGTGCAGATCTCTTGTGTGATCAGCATCTGTCTCTTCATTCTGGGGAGCTGGGTCCAGCTCTGCAAATTGTGGCTCATGGAGCAAAAGACTCTTCAAGACTTTTATGCCAGAGAAAAATACATTCTCAGGTCTCTGCAGGCATTCATTCCATCCTTCTGAGAGGTGTGGGGAAAGATATAACTGAAGCAAATTGCCCAATCTCTAGTATGTATTTGAAGCTCCAAGATCTTGCTAAAATGTAGAGGCTGATTCAGTGCACATGAGGCAGGCGTAAAAGCTTGTGTAGGTCCAAACAAACACCCACGTGATGCCAATGTTGCAAAAGCATATTATGCCACACTTCTACCAGAAGGACTTCCTTAGAAGGTAGCTTGAAGAAGTTCAGCCTGGCCCTTAAGTGGTGTGTACGCTTTGGCAAAGGAATCCAAGAAGAGAAAATTCAAAGGAGCCCTCTGTGTTGACCATAGGTTTGTGGTAGAGAATCTACTTGATATGGGAAACATAATCTTGCCCCAGCCCCTGGGTAGCAAGTGTCCTAGTTGAGAAGACAAGGCTTCCAGACACAAAGCAATCCATCACAGGCGTGTTTTACTCCTGCTGAAGTGCTAAGGTGCTCTGATGGTGAGAGAGGCAGACATTCTGAGGAAGCTGAGAATGTTGCCTTAAAGTGTGGCTTGTACGAATGGAACTGTGGTTCCCTCAAAGCAGAGTATAAAGGACAATGTCCCTTGTAGTTCACCTTGTTTCCCAGGATATCAAGTTCCATCTCATTTCCTGTTCCAAATATCTCCAGTGGCTTCTTTCTATATTTTAAAATTTATTTATTTGTTTGTTAGGAGACAGAGGAAGGAAGGAGGTAGGGGAGAGAGGGAGAGAGAGAGAGAGAGAGAGAGAGAGAGAGAGAGAGAGAGAGAGAGAGAGAGAGAGAGAGAGAGATCACACCAGGGCCTCTTGTCACTGCCAGAGAACTCTAGACACATGTGCCACTTTGTGCATCTGGCAAGGAAGAGGTCTGGGGGATAGAACTCAGGCCAACAGGCTTTGAAATCAAGCACTTTTAACCAATGAGCCATCTGCCCGGCCTTTCAGTGGTTTCTCTATGGATTATGGATTTAAGGATCAGGGAAGAGAAAGATTGTCCTCACAATTTTTGTCCACTAGGGTGAAGATTCAACACGGGACCCATCCTTCTCCCTGGAACCTGCTTCAGCAACATGTCCTGGTGACTCACTGTGTTCCAGCCAGAGTTTCCTCCTGGCCTTGGCTATGTAGACGTGAGCAGACATTGTCCCTATCCTTTGAGAGCTCAGCTGGTGGAAAATGAAACCATGGCAGCTCGTGTCTTGCAAAGAGCTTGGGATGAAGCATTTTCCTATCACAGGCAACAATGGAAAAGTTTCAGAATCATTTCAGGGGGGAAAAAAGTAACTATAACCAATCAGTCTTGATCAAGGTTCTTCTGACAGACCCTCATTCCTTTCAGAGGTGACAGTGTTTGAGAAAGATGCCGTCATGGACTTCTAGGCATCAGTGGTTTTAGGGTATTTAGGGAGAAGAAGAGTATTGGCTTTCCAACACACACACACACACACACACACACACACACAAATTAACCACCTTAATAGTTTTGTGATATGAATAGATAGAATGACAAGACTATAGGCTCAGGTACTTCGTGGTCATGGGGGACTCTGCAGTTATCCGGTAAGTAGCCATCTCTGGTGTATTCTGAAGCGTGGCTCTCTAAATTGCACTTTTAGGGCTGATGTTGCCTTAACTGCCTTAGAAGCAAAGTCCCATTTTCTCATACTCTTCTTGAAACAACATGAGGACTCAAGCGACTTTGAATCCAGTTGCAAGAAGTTGAGAATGTTTAAAGGGGCTTGTGGCTGTCAGGCTAACATGCCTGTCACGTAGTTTCTCTAATGTGCATGGAACATTCCTGCCTGGAGTGAGAACCGCGAGTGTTATTTTTCTGGCTCGGATCTTGGCAGGTGTGTAACATGACTCCTGATAGCAGGACAGCAGATTACATTCGACTATAAAATCATTTCTAAGGCTCTTGGCACCCAAACTGTTATTGCATGTCTGCAGGTGTTTAGTAATTGGATTAATGCAGAGCCCGAGGAATGTCTGCTCCCCGGCTCGGAGAAGCATTGAGGAAAGACAAATTCATTTCAGAGAGTGACCTGGAATGCATGATGACAGGCCTGTGCTCACACATGAAGCCAGATCTAAGCCCGTACGTTTCAAATGAACTGCCGTGAGCAGTCACCTTCCATAGGAAGGTTTATCCAAAGCTAAATACAATAACAAAGGCCTTGTGAGTCAGGCGGGAAGGAACTTCAGCGTGAGTTTTGATCGTCTTCCAAAAGCAACTCAGACAACTTGAGCTTAAGCCTTCCTCTCATGCAGCTCATGAACCCTGCAATCCTAGGTGTGGAATCATAATAGTAACTTTTGAAAGACCTTGGTAAACAGAAGAGGATGCTAAGCTTTCCACTGGAAGTGCGGAGACCACACTAGCATCCTGGATCATCAGACTTTTGCCAATTAATTCCCATCTTGATTGTAAAGAGCCAGACTTCATTGAGTGACAGAACTCCGAGGATATGCCTGATAAAATGACAGGCATGTTCCCACCCTGTAGCAGTCAACAGTAAGAAGTGGCTGCTCTCGGGGTGTTTTGTCATTTTGACTAATTGAAACTTATGTTGTCCTCTGAGAGCAAGAAGCCAAACTCCCAGAGGCTCCCATTTAAGTAGATAAAACTTAATGGTTTGGCCTTACACAACAAACCTTCCTCAGCTTTACAACTCAGAAGGGAGGCGGACCATTTGGAGAGAGTCCAAGTTAAAGGAAGATAACAGAGAAAAGGCAAGTTTTGTGAAGAAAGGCAAAAGATTGGTAAATCCTAGAGGGGTAACTTATAGTTCACAAATATTATTACAGTAGGTGGTGAGAACAGAATGGAGACAGGGGAAACCAAGAAACCAGCCATGGCGGGCAGAGCATGAGTTTGCAAAGGACATTCGAGGAAGGAGCACTCTGCATGTGGAGAAAGGAGCAAAGCCTAAAATCATGAAAGAGGGACCTTTGAAATGACCCAAATCATGGAAATCCATGGGGTTCAACCAGGAAGGTTTCTGACAGGTCGCAGTTTTGTAGCTGAGGAAACCAAGAGGAGCTGGACCTGTTCTTAACCACAGCACAAGCTAGGCTGACCTGGGACTGGCCAGGGTTACTGAAAGGTGTGGGATGAGATGGAGGATTGCTAGGGTTTGTCAGTGGTCAAGTGCATTCCCGTTGATTCGGGTGCCGGAAGCCTCCCAGTGTGGGAGTACTGAGAAACGCTAAGTGCTGGGGCTGAGCTTCCAGGAAGGGAGACATTAGGCCCTTATAAGGGATTGCGCCGTACTCTAAGGAGTGCGCTCTTGCTCATGTGCGACTTCTGGAGAGAGCACAAGAAGACTGTAATAAGTGAGCCTGGCATCTTCCTTCTTTATGAGCTTTCCTCCTAATTTGCATATGGTATTTCCCTTTCCATTTCTTGGCAATGTTATGACGTAGCTGAGGGTAGGAGTTGCTTGTCAAGACATTGGCACTGTGCTCTTGGACCTTCAGCTCTATGAATTAAATAAACCTTTTTCTTTTCTGGAAATTAACCAGTCTCAAGTATTTTGTGATTGAAGCCCTAAACAGACGAAGACAAAGACACAAAGAGATGAGAGGCAATGAGGAATAAATGCTGCTTGCGGATTACTACAATGAAATGATTAAACCAATCAGAATGTCTTAACTAAGTGACAGTTCAGTGCATGACACTGTGAAAGATAGAATTTAGTTAAGAGTTTCCAATTCTGCTTGGAGAAACAGGAAATCTCTGGCAAAGAGAATAATAAAATTTTTAGGAATTCAGCTGGTGGAGAGACCACTGTGGTGGCCACTATCCTAAAATGCTTTGAAGAGGAACTCTGATGGTAAGATGTAGAGAATATGTGTGTATGTGTGTGCACATGTGTGTATGTGTATATGTAATTCAAGAAAGATGAGGCAAGGGCAGTCTACAGGGCACCCACAGGTGAGTGATTGTGTGCTGACTGTCATAGCTTCCGTTTATCACAGGTTCAATTTCACTGCTGGTGTCCATGTTGGATGCTGATGTTGCCTTCATAGACAGGGTCAGGCTGTGGCAAGCAAACTGGAGTAATATACCAGTGCCTTCAGCTAAGCTTCAAGAAACCTTAGCTCTCACCCTTTTCATCATCACTAACTTTCTGTTGGCTTCACCAATGAATTAGTGTCTTGTGAGGTAGATTTTAACATGTGGAGGGTAATTGTATTACCCATATACCCTCTGGAGAGCTTTGCAGTCTGAGGCCAGGAGAGTCAGCGTGCCTTCGAACAGCTGGCAGGATCCCCTTTGCTAGAGAGGATAAGGATCCTCCCCAGTCCCTTGCTCTTCATCCAACCTGCCTTCAACAGCATTCTACCCTGGCACTCATTGCAAGCAAGAATACGAGCACTGGATATTGTTCATTACTTACAAGGTATTTGCTCACAGAATGAACAACTACATCACAAGTCAATTTCGTCCCCTCTTTTCAAATGTTTCTCACATAAAACAGGTGCAATATCTCCATGCTACTGAAGATTGCAACGTCAAGGGAGAGAACCATCTGTTTTGGAATTCTGTCCAAACACTTTTTCCTGTGCATTCTGTTTCCTCCCACAGCGTGCGGTGCACCTACCATGTACACCAGAACAGCTGGGCACCATCTCCATCTTCTTCAGATTTGACATGCAACTCCAGCAGGCTCTTCCTAAGGCGCGGGGTGGGGTTCCAGATTACACCCTAGTGAGACCTCACTACTCTGGACTATATACCTAAATATATACCTGAATTAGGCTAGGATGTCTCCTATTAGTGGAGAGGTCAGTGGAATATGTATCAATAAGTAAATTTAATTAGTTCACAATGAACATTGGTTATCTACATAACTTATAATAATGTCATTTTCATTAAATCAGATAGAGATTCTATTTATTTATTTATTTATTTATTTATTTAGGTTTTTTGAGGTAGGGTCCCGCTATAGCCCAGGCTGACCTGGAATTCACTAGTCTCAGGGTGGCCTTGAACTCACAGCAATCCTCCTACCTCTGCCTCCCAAGTGCTGGGATTAAAGGTGTGTGCCACCTCGCATGGCTAAGAGATTCTATTTTATCATCCTGTTTGCTCTGCTAGTGCAATTTAATCAAACACCTTTTATCCAAAGATATGAGTCAGGTAAGTTTTGATCCATACCTTCAATTACCCATGTCACTCACACATTCCTGTTCTCATTGAAACACGCTAGATCACACGCTGCTCGGACTGTCCTGCCCAGTCCAGGCACTGTAGGTAACATGTAGAAAACTGGCCCAAATCCATTTTCATCCCACATTAAAAATTGATCAATCTTGCTGCACTTTTTTCTCTAAATGGAAAATAAGAAATAAAAGAAGCTTTTTTGGTGCAGAGTTGGATGTTGACATTCTCCAAAGGACTGGCACTTCCTGGCTTACAGATAAGAAGGGCCTGTTTCTTCAGAGAATAATGAGAGGCAGAGAAATCAAGGAGAATGGCTTCCTTCCATAATTCCTTCCCACCCTCTAGACACCTTCAAGAGGTCCGAGGGCATCTCGGTGACAGGGTACAGAGCTAGCAAGTGGCAGGAAAATATTAGAATCAAGAAGGATTGAAAGCTTGAGCTATGAGGTCTTTCACTTATTGCTGCCTGATGTGAGTTTTAGGCAAGGCTTCCTATAGTGTCCCCATCTTTTCCAAGTGCTAAGAACAATTCCAAAGAGGAAGCAGTAGGGACCTAGGTACTGACTCTCTCCATCTCAAAGTCTATGGTTAGTTGATTGATGCATTCATTCATCACTCCAAATCTCAAGTATCTTGTTGGGTCCAATCCAAAGTCAAGTCTGGAGTCTCAAAGGTAAGTAGCTCATAGTTACTGCCCCCAGGAGGCTCCCAGGTGAAGGCTTCTCTTACCATGGGTTTCAGAATTTGGGATGCTCTAGAATTGGGCACCCTTACTCTCTGCATCAGTGGACTAGGAGGAAAGGATGGAGACCGAGATAACTCTAATATCAGGAACACTGAACATAGGTTATGGTCCTGGCCCAGGACGGACTCAGGGTAAGGAAAGCAAGGCCAACAGGACACCAAGTCTGAGGACATGACAATTACGCAAACTTAGCATCTCCTTGGCTTTGATGGGATTTTGCACAATTGTGAAACCCTTTGAGCTTCAGTTTCCCATATGCATACTTCACAGTATTGTTGAAAAGCTGGATATACATAATAATATTTACCGTTAATTAATTGCTTCCTATTGTCTTCATTAATATTTGTCATTGAAACACTGGTTTTTGTGGCCAATACAACATATAATTTTGAGAAGTGGAGACAGATAGAAGGATATGGTCTCACACTTTCTAAGAAGCAGTTGAAGGAAAGTATAGTGTTAAGTTCAATGGGATTTAATTAATTAATTAATTTAGCTAATAAGTAGAAGCTTTGTATGTACAATTCAAGTGTCAATACCATCGTTTTCCTCCTCCCTGCCCCCATTTCCTCGAGGGATTGCTAGACTGCTCCCTGGAATGAGGGCTAGGAGGTGTGCAAGCTGCAGAGAGTTGGCAGGGGAGAAGCAAAGCCTCTGGGTATTCCTCCCACCGTGGCCCTGACAGTCTTCCTACCCCTTCTTCTGCCAAGTTCCCTGAGCCATGATGGGTGAGTTTTAAGTCTGCTTTCCTGTTGGGCTCTTAGCAGCTTCTGGGTTGCTTTGGAATGTTTTGGGTGTCCTCAGTGTCTGTCTCAATTGTCCTGGCACAGGTTGTATTCTGCTGGTTGTGTGGCTGTAAGAAGCTCTGAGTCTCTTCTACTTCTCGGCTGGGGTTGAAATTTCCCTACATTCCGTCACTTTTCAGAAGAAGAGTGTATGTTGTGGGTTTTCTGCTCCTCCCACCCTCCCCCAGGCCGCTATGGTTTGGGCTACTGCACAGCCATCTTAACCAGAAGTTCTTTTTGAATTGTGGGACTCAGACTTGGATTTTATGTCACTGGTGTCACCTAACCTCATATATGAAAATGGAATAATGATGGCTGAGTGTTAGAGCAATTATTAAGGATTAGATGAGACTGTTTCCCAGAAGGCAGAGGATTATGTCATTGTTAGTTGTTATCATCTCATGACAATGTAATGAAAACAAGAAGAGGTCTTGACATATTTCTATTATTTCAGTTTCCATAGATGAATACATATTATACAGTTCCAAATTCCAAGTATGCTTGCTTCACAAGCTTGAGTTTTAGAATTATGCTAAATATTGCCCCCTTCTTTCTTAAGTTTCTAGTACCATGGTGTAAATGTTCAAAAAGAAAGCTTGAGAATTTTCCCCCTTAAAAACAGACCTAGAAACTACACTGTCAAGTTTTTAATCTCTATAGCAATTTAATGATTTATATCTTTTCATTAAATATTATTTTAAAATTGGGAATTCAATATTTATTTTACAAAGCGCCAGGACAAGGTTTAGGAATGGTGGTGGAGAGCAGGTAGTCAGAAAAAACAACTGACTAGGAACTGAAAGGGATTAAGTAACTTACCCAAGGTCACAAATAATAAGAGAAGGATCCAAATTCAGACCTATTTGGCTTCTAAACCTGTGTTCTAAAATGCTTTACACTACTACCAACTGACAAAGAGCATTTGTGAAAATGAATTATGTGACAAGGGACTACTCTGAGTGATGACAACACACATTAAATATCATGTAGTGTAGCAGCGTGATTCCAGGAACAACAAGAAGGCTGTGACCAGGACATAGAAGGCAGACTCACCTTCAGTGTTCATGAAGCTGAGGGCACTGGTGGAGTGAGCCAGAATGTAGTTTTATTTAATTCTTCTATATTTTATTTATTTATTTGAGAGAGAGAGAGAGAGAGAGAGAGAGAGAGAGAGAGAGAGAGAGAGAGAGAGAGAGAGAGAGAGGGAGAATGGTCCTGCCAGGGCCTCTAGCCACTGCAAACGAACTCCAGATGCATGCTCCACTTTGTGCATCTGGCTTAACGTGGGGACTGGGAAATCAACCCAGGTCCTTAGGCTTTGTAGACAAATACCTTAACTGCTGAGCCATCTCTCCAGCCCTCAGAATGCAGTGTTAATATCCGCAAAGTTGGAAGTGTAACAAACATCTTCGCATGTGTATGATGTGTATACGTATGCAGAATACACATTTTTGCAGATACTGTGCACACACGTGTGGAGGCATGATTAATGTCTGCGTTCTCCTCTATGACTCCTCTGCTTCCTTTCCTTGACATGGAGTCTCTCAGTGAACCTGGAGCTGCCGATTTTGGTCATATTACAGTCAATTCTCCAGTTTCCAGCCCTAAAAGGACAGGGGGTACAGACAGTTTTCTGTATTGGTGCTCAGACCACCTGAACCCTCATGCTTGCACTCTTACCTGCTGAGCTATCTGCACAGCCCTATAAATACAAATTTGAAAGGAGGAAATACAAACCATTATCTCCTACTGCTGTGTTTTCTCAAATTGCACCTAAGGATATAGTTAGAGATGTATATCAGGATGGACATAGAGATGTCCATGTCAGCATTAGTTACAGTATAAAACCATGGACCGAGGCCAAAGATCTTCAACAAATGTAAGTAATTGCACACACATACACACATTAGGATGCTAGGTAGCTATTTGATCTGGATGACTCATGAACACAAGCAGACAGAGAAAGGTTTCTGGTAATATTGCTAAAAGGAAAGATGGGATACAAAATAAAATTTAAAAACTTGGTTTGAAATGCATATTTACAATTGTTTACAAAAGGATTTGGGTAAACAAAGAGAGTCTGGTTGATTTGAGCTTTCCTCTCAGTGCCTCTGCATCTTTTTCTAATCTTCTTTGGTGAGTATGTATTACATTCATAATCAGAAAAATTTCCAATAAATGTCATTTACTTAAAAATTTCTAAAACCTGTCTGTCCAGCCCTCAGGTCAGGAGTCACATGGCTTTGTGCCCTCCATGTAACACAGAAGCTCTGGTATATAGCTATTTATAGACTCACTCTGCCAGTTTTGACTCTTGTACTGCCCAGAGGAAGGCCAGTGGGTTAGAAGGCATCTAAGTGTCACCTTGCCAGGATGTAGTACTTACTCTCCTCTACCAGGCCTAGCGACTGATCTAACCTCTACCTCAGACCCACTTTCGCTGAAGAATGTTCTTCCCATGCACTGGTGGGGGTGGGGGTGTTCCTCGTGCTGTGATCATGGTGATCATCAGCATTGTGGTTTGATAGGAATATCCTCAGGACCTCAGGTAGGAGGCCTTGGGCAGGTTATGACATGCTTATGCTCCGTTGACTTTTCACTGGTGACACAGACACTCTGCTTTGCTCCATCATCATGAATAAACTATGAAAAATCCTCTGAAGAAAGGGGAGGGTTGAGTCATTTTGCTAAAGACTATTATCCAGAATGAGCTATGTGCAATCCCTCGCTCAAGGAGTGGAGGGATTGGTGACAGACTCCAGGTGGTAGCTCAAGGATTTGACAGATGGCCTTCAGCTTCTATGAACACTGTGGTTCTCTGAAACAAATGACACTACCTTTCTTGTTAAGGCATTCCTGCTTGCTGCCATACCTTCTCGATGTCTAACTTCAGGAGCTCAGGTTGATGTGTGGGCAAGTTAGTAGCCAGCCTAGTCGCTGAGAAGATGGGTGTGAATCCCAGCTGGAGAAGGGCTGTGTCTAGGAAGGACCAAGTCCCAGAGGACCAAAGCTCTGATTCTGTGTCCTGAGCTAAAGAAAATGCCTCAGCTAGCCTTCGGGGGCAACGTTCAAAGCTCTGCTGTGCATGTGTTCCCTTGGTTTCCTTGCCTTCCCCTCACTCTCTTTGAAATGAAAAATAAAGCCACCTGTCAAAGCTGGTGATATGTTCAAACCTGTAACCCACACAGATTCAGGAAGACTTCAAAGTGGAAACTCCTCGGCTCTGATTACATTTTGCCACAGATGGAGGATTTATGCCCCGTGCCCTACCTCTGCTCTGACTCCTGCCCTTTAAGCTGCAAATAGAATGTACAGTGGTGTTATTTTCAGATTAATGAATAAAATGTCATTTATTCTTTCAGACTTTAGAGCGTCTCTCTGGATTTCAACAGGGAGTAGCTGAAACTTAGCTTCTTAGAAACAGTTTGACTAAAACATTTGCCTACAAGAAAGACAAAAACATTCCTTTACTGCAGTGCCTGTGAACTTCATGGTTCTTCAACTTGTAAAAACGGGGTACAAATAGAACATAACTCACAGGGTGGTTGTGAGTAATAATTGAGTCACTATGCACACAGCCCCAGGAACACTGACTGAGACAAATGAAGTGCTGTGGATATGCGAGCTGGGGGAAGCAAGCATAGGCAAGGATGGCGACCAGACCTCAGCAGCTCTGTGCCTATTGTCCACTCGCAATCCTTCAAAGACCACAGAATCTGGATCTGACATAGAAAGGGGCAAGCCCCAGGTGCCCACCGTCCTCTTCTGAAGTGATTTCTTTTTTTTTGGGAAAAGACTGACCTACCACCTCCTCACAGAAGCACCCCCAAACTTTGCCCTCTCTGTTTTTCTGAACTTGATGAGGTGTGCATTCCGGCGTGTGGAGTTCCTTGTTGGGATCTTACTGATTAGAAAGACAGTGTCTTTGGTTTCCTGCTATGAGGCTCTTGCATTACTGCTTCTCTGAGAGAAACCCACATGGCTTCTCTGCTGTGCACATCAGCCAACTTCTAATTTGTATTCGTATTCATATCCCACATAAGATGGGATATTTAAAAGAGAGGTAAGGTAGGATTTTTGGGAGTTTGACGACACTCTGAGACTAGATCGTAATTCCTAGAGTGGGACCTTGCCTCGAAAAACCAGAGAGATTGTTGGGGGGGTGTGAGATGTTGGGTTCACCTTAGGACATTTTCTCTAGACTTTGAGGGGTGTTGTCAAGGTGCATAGGATACACCTAGGGAGAGCCTCTCTCCACATGGAATAGGGAGGGACCATTATTACCTCAAATGGACAGACTTTTCTTGGTTTTTCTGATTGGAAGCAGCTGGATTAGCAGGGAGTCTACTTTCTCAGGTCCAGGGATACCTCTGGATTTCCTCAGGGAGTAATCAGACCTCCAGCAAGGACCTGGGACTTTTGTGTGGGAGCCACAAGACACTGGTTCTTGCTTCTCACCTGCTCATACCTGGCTGTTCCTCTGGCTGAGAAAGGACCCAAAGGAGTCAGGTTTGATATTGAGTAGCTCCTTGTAGGCTGTTGGCTCTTGGTTATTCAGGGTCCCTGGGGTGATCAGCACATCCATGGATGCTCTGTGTATTCACAGAAACTGAGATTAGTCCTTCGTTTGTGATATTTACTCTTCTTCCAGTCTTGACCTTTCTCTTCCAGCCACATAGCAGTGCCAATCACCTGGTCAACTGAATATCATGTCCTACCCCAGGTATTGTGGCTAGGAGAGAAACACAATGCATCAGAAGTGCTGAGAAGAATATGGGAAAGGGAACTCTTCAACACAGCTGGTGGGATGTAAACTGATACAGCTATTATGGAAAATAGCATGGAAATTTGCCTGACATTAAAACTAGAACCACCATCAGACATAGAAATTCCTCTAATGAGCCTGGATGCAAAAGCGATGAAATCATCATGTTAAAGAGGTAGCTGTAATTTTATTTATTGAAGCACTAATCACAGTATCCAAGGTAGATGAATGGATAAAGAAAATATGGTACACATTCAGAAGAAGATACAATTCAGCCATAAAGGGATAAAATCTTGATCTCTGCTTATAGCACAGATACAACTGGAGAACAAATATGGGGCAAAATAAGCCATGCGCAAAAAGACCAATGTCACATGATGTGAAATCTAAGAAAGCTTGGCTCCCAGAACTAGTGGGAAGAAGAGTGGTTACAGAGTCAAGGAAGAGAGCAGATGTTACCAAGTATCAGCTGGGTAGGAGGAACAGTTGTGGGCATTCTACTATACAGAGTTGTTCTTAGTAATATTATACTGTATAACCCCCCAAAATTGCTTGAAGAGAGGACTTTGGATGCTCTCAACATATAGCACCATTAAGTGTCAGATGATAAATAACCTAAGTATCTCAAGTTGACATTTATAAAATATATAAATGTACAAAACATCACACTGTACCCCATAAAGTTGTGCAATTAACATGTCATTGAGTTGTTACTTTCATAAGACCTGCACAATATTGAATCCATCAACATTTTGATATACATAACAGAGGAGGGGAAACGGAGACATCAAAATAAGAGGGACCACATGAAGAGAGTAATGGGGGTCACTGGAACTGTGGTGGGGGGCTCATGAGAGTAAGGGGAGAAGTTTGTGATCAAATTATAGTATGCGCATGTAGTGAAATACTCATAAAAATAAGTCTGAAATGCTCCCACGTTCTCTCCTAGACTCCTCACCTTTTCATGTCCATCTCTGTCCAATCAGCCTGAACCATGAGGCGATCATAGTGGACTCATCTGTCCTTAGCTCTCTCTTGACTTTCTGGGGTCGACAATGCTGGCATTCATGTAGAAATGGTTGCTTGTACCCCAGGCCTGTCTTCACTATTGTGGTCTTATATGACCATCAGCATCAACTGCCAATGACATTTTCAATACAAGAGAGATTTTCTCACACGATATTGCAAATACTTTGAATATTAGTTGAATATCAGCTAAGAGCCAGACTATAGATGTCATATTATAGGTCCTTATTAATATGCTAACTTGACAAAGGAAGAATCTTTTCCTACTACTGTAGATCAGAAAATCTGATGGCTGCAAGAGGGGAAAGAAAAGAGCAGGTAGACATGCTGTCTGTTCACTCATCACTCTCCACACTCACTAGGGAAGTTGCTGTGAGAAGTGCCATGGGAAGGGAGTCTGTCATTTCAGGACCAGTGAGTTTCCCTGGTTATCATTCACCCACCCCTTGAACTGCAGTCAAAACTTGCCTCAAATAAAGCCATGATAAAAGGAGGCCTGTTTGGACATTTTAGCTATCATGTGACTCAGGTCTTCAATGTGGATTTAGCACAGCTGTGATTTTTAATAATCTGGGTCAGATTAAAGGGAGTCATGTTTGAAATGTGTATTTTATTTAACAATGTGTTACTTATAGCACCTCTGACACAAGCAGGCTTCTAAATTTCTAATGAGGAAGCTGCACGTATGCTCAGCAAGCTACAGTTTTCGCAAAGTTTTTCTTTTCTAAATCTTACATAAAAACTAAGCTTCAGTAGCCCATGTGTCCCTCAAATAAATGAACACTAATTAACTTACACAGTTCAGTTCATTTAGTTTGTAAAATAGCTCCATGCTATTTTACTTTTAAAAAATCTTTAGAGATTTCCTGAAGAGATCATTACCACCAAGTTGGTACTGACTTGTGTAGGCAATAAAACAAATAAAGTCATTAAAAATAATTTGAACAAAAGGAGTAACTTGATATTATGCCATCCACATTTGGTTAAAATGACATTTTAAAGTTCTCTTTCATCTTACTAAACAGATTTCTAAAAGAAAAAAATGTGATTAATAAATTATCCTCCATAAATCTTATGATAACTATTATAGTCTTTGGAGAATTATGAATCGACATCTGGAAAAAGTATTTTATACGCTACTGCCTGTAAAACAGCATGCCATGTATTTTACAAGTGCACGTTAGTAAGTAAAAATACGGTATGTTTTTTTGTGTTCATCATTTTCCCCTCCAAAAGAAGTGTAAGCCTAGTTTATTTCATAGTAAAGAGTGCTAATAAAGTTTATATGACGCTTGTTTTCCTCCCTTACTTTGGAGCTAATGCAGTTTCACTGGGTTGCTGGAAGGAGTTCTCTATCCCAGCTCGAGGAAGCCTTCATTTTAAAGCAGAGTCAGCCATTGCTCTCAGGAGCTCTGAGTGGGCAAAACCCAGCTGGTCCAAGGGGGTGGCAGAAACATCATAGGAGTTCATTGCAGGCATAGGAGCCCCACACTTCACTGTGGGTATGTATCCTTATGTGCTCTTGAATGCGATTTCCTTTATTCTATTTTAAAATTCATGGGTCTTAAGAACTAGTGACTCTAAATGCAAGGTTGGCTCATTGTTGGAATTAGAGATTTGATTAAACTTAAATGTTTGCTAAATAAAATGAGCAAAGTAATTTGAGAGCCAACAGTGTCCCTTGAAAACAGAAAAAGTTTTTTCGTTTCCAAGCAGCTGTTTGTAATAAGAAGTAGCTGGTGAGTGAAAGGGAAGGGCGCCATTAAGGGAAGGTAACTCCTCCAGGCTTTATGGAGTCTTGAAGTCATGTGAGCACCATCAGTGATAAATATCATAATAGCAATTGCAATGTGCCTGGTTTCATTTTCATGTGGACCCCTGAATATACTTCAAGTCACAGAACACATTTAATGACTACAGCAAAGCTTGAGCTTAATGTACACAAAAGCAAACTCAGAAAAAATAAAAGAGATGTGCAAGTCGTTTCTAGAAGAATAACCTACAAGAAGTCATAACAATAACACCTGTAAACCAAATTTTCTTTTGTTTGGATTTTGAAAAAGCAACAGACCAGACTTTCCTAAGTAGCCATCAGGCCTTCAGTCTCCAGAGAGTTTTAATGCATTTATCTTTTGGGCTCTGTTTCCAAACATTTAGAGTGACCAGATTAAGGGCTTGTGGTGCTGCTGGAATACCGAAGACCTAAAGTTCACTGAGTCCAGCTCAATTACTTCACAGTTAAAGAATCTGAGGAATACAGTAAAAATGGAACTTGCCAAAAGGCCAGTGTCTAGCAAAGTCAAGACTAGAATCCTTGCTGCTGAGTTTAGATCTTTCCTCTTGTGTCACTTTCTGCTGTTTGAAAGCCTACCTAACTGAAAATGCATGCAGGTGGGCACTTGGTGTCTCCATTTATTTATAATCATCATAAAACGTGTATCCAAGAAATTAACCCTAATTATTAGCAGAGGTAACCGATAGTGCTGTTCAAAGTGTCATACAAATATCATTTGATCATGTGAGGTGGGAACATGTGGACAATTCCAGGGCAAACTGAACACCCGTAGAAATGGTTCTCTGTATTGTAGGTTTCTAGGATTCTTTCTACTAATTATGAGCTGTGTAAGGTTATACAATTCTCACAACCACCGTGGACATAAATTTCTTCAAAAATAAGATCAAGAGAGATGGTTGCAATGCTTCCTTTTTAGGAAAAAAGGGATGTGTTAAGGAGTTATCCGCAAACTAGCACCAGAGCAGGGAAGAGTGATGGCGTCTTCTACCATCTGCTCCAACCCTGCCTGGTGCTGGGGTGTCTTTCAAGCATTCTGTGCTAATGCACCTCTTTGAAATGGAGAAGTTTAGGTCAGCAACCCCTTTGCTTTCTGGGATTCTGTAGGTTGGAGATTTGGTTTGGGCTGAGTCACGTGCTGGGGGTGTTGGGAACATGGAGACACATGAGTTCTCTTCCTTTACAGGCTACTATTCTTAGTGTGTTTGCATGGTGAGTGCAGGAAGGGGAGGTTGAGTAGAGGTAGGGGATCCAGGTCTCTTGGGACTCGGACCTGGTATATCATTACTTCCATGTCAATATGATGGTATTGCCGAGGCACAAGATCAAACAGGTTCAAGGGGAGGGACAACAGCATCTGATCATGGGGGGGGGGAATTTGAAAAATGCCAAGTTTAGCTCAACATGAACACACGAATAAATGGAGAATTTTAATCACTCTTCAATCTACCATAGTGCTTAACACTTCTTGTTGAAGACACTATTTCCATAAATCAATGGTGGTTAAGATCTTTGGATTTCATGAACCAGTGATTAGAAAATAAATGCAGAAAGCATTCACAAATATTCAAAAATTGAATTTTTCATTGTATCAAGTGTGAAAATATAAAATCAAATGCTGGTTACACTCTATTTCCATTTTTTAACATAAAAATATGGTTGACCACCAATAATATGCGGACAGAAAAGCTATCCATAGACTAAAAAATAGCAGTCATCTGCTGACGTTTTCTGTGTCTCACTTTATGGTCGTGGGTTTCTTCTATGCCTGTGGACTAGTAGAAGTGGCCCTGCTCTTTGTGGTTCCCTGATCCCCCCAGAGCATGTGTGCTAATAATGGTAGGCGGGGGGGGGGCAACTCCTTCTGTGTGGCTTTGCAAGAGCTGTAAGTGGGAGCCTGCATAACACTCACATCTCATCTGCAGCTTCTTTGCAGTGAAATGTTACCCTGAAGATCTTGCCCCACTGGGCCCCATATTTAATTTGTTAAAATCTCTGGGACTGCATCAGGCTCTCAGTTTCAAGGTATGCTGCTGAGGCTTGGCACTGTGGCTCTGTTCTTCCCTGGAGAGTTGGCACGAGGGACAAGCCAGCCCCTTCCCCTTCCCCCAAGAGCCTGTTTCTTAGCTATGCTCTGCCCTATTCAACCTATAAGTCTCTATTACTCTATCCACTTGGCCAAACTTGAGACTTTTCCCATCTGTGAAATGAAAGAGTAGTTAACACTTTTCTTTTTGCATTTTTGTATGTATTAAATGAAAAAAAAATAATGTGTAAAGTGCTTGACACTATGCCAGGCTCATATAAGACACTATAAAACAACGGGTTGTTACATGATTGGTTTTTTTTAAATTGTTGTTGATTTTTGCATACCAGTCTTCCTACTGCTGAGTTGAGTATGATGTGCTACATCTCTTTCTGTATTAACAGTGATTTGGTTTTATTAGGAAAATTGTAACAGTAAGAGAAATACGAAATGGTCATATTTTGTGAAAATAAAAGCAAGCAGCTATAATTGTATACCTTTCTCAAAATATACCTCCTTAACTCTCTATCCTTTACAGTTCTGTGGCTGACATACTATCCCTCCCCTCGTTAAAACCCAACACACAAGGAACTTCCCGCAACTTCTAAAAGACGTGTGCTTTTCTATCTTAGTATATTGATCTTATCCTGCAGTAAGTACCCTTAGGAGAAAGAGACAAAGAAAGCAAAAGTAATATAAACTTGTTTGTGGGAAGCCATAATGAAACGAAAACGTAGAGGTAGGGAGGTATCTTTTGAATAAGACATCCAATTGTGGCTTGTATAGCTACAGTTTTTCTTAATCTTTTTTTATACCAGCTGTCTATGCAGCCATCACTTTCTTAACTCTTAATTTATATGAAATAATCCATCTCTTTTATGTGTGGGTAATATGTGTGTGTGTGGGGGGGGTGGACAGAGGTTGATGTTGGATGTCTTCCTGGGTCACTTTCCACCATATTTATTGAGATCAGGATCAGGTTTGTCTCTTTTGAAGGCAGACATCTCTGGTTCAGCTAGTCTAGCTAGGAGCTTGTCCTAGGGATGTCTCTTGCCATGGGGTCTGCCTGGTATTTATGTAGGTGTTGGGGATCTGAATTCCGGTCTTCATGCTTGTATGTCAAGTGCTTTATCCACTGTGCTATCTGACATCAAAACAGTCTCTTAGCAGCTAAGACATGATTACATGCACAGCTGCCTCTTAGTTTCACTTTGGAAATATAAAGATTTCAGTGATACTAGAACCAAAGGGCCTTAAAACTCAGACAAGGGGCTGGAAAGATGGCTCAGTGGTTAAGGCACTTACCTCTAGTGCCTAAGGCCCCTGGGTTCAGTTCCCCAGGACCCACATAAGCCAGACCCACAAGGTGGTGGCCCTGGTGCTCTCTCTGTCTCTCTCTCTCTCTTTCTCTCTCTCATCTCTCTCTGCCTCTGCTTGAAAATGAATAAATAAAATATTTTTTAAAAACTCAGACAAGCTGATATTTCCACAAGTTTCTTTACATCATACCCTGTCACCTCTCTTATTAATCAGTTCTCTTCCCAGTTCTAAATCTGTGTGGTTTCCATGTGACAGCAGAGGAGAAAGAGCACGCAGACACAGCGAGCCGCACTGAGCAATGTGTGTCCTTGCAGATGACCATCCGGAGGCCTCGTGTAGATGGTGACTTTACACAGGGCCTTTCTTTCTCCTTACTGACAAATGGAATGGACTTTCTGACCTTGTTTACCGTCACTCCAAATCCTCTGGTGCCCACGTTACCCCACCACTTAGGAAGACTTCCAGTGCAACATGAGGTAATCCTTTTTGTGAATATATCTAGACCTGCATGTGTGCATGTATACCTGTGACATTTGATTCTCTTTATCGCTTGGAATATGTTATTTAAGCTTCTTAGTCAAGTCTATGGATAAGCCTATTTTTGTGCCAATTATCCACCTGGGAAAATGAAATAACATTACATAAATCGATAAAATCAAGAAAAACAAAGGGAAGAATGATGTGCTTATAATAGTAATAGCACTAATTACACTGTGCTAAAGACTCAACTATCTCTTTCTCTCCAGTATTGGTGGAAACTGGAGATTACAGCAGGCTCACCTGTTGAGAAAGTGTAACTGAGGAAATACATGTATGTTCAGAAGATGAAGACCTTTCAGATGAGGTGGCATGTAAATCCCTTACTATACAGAAAACCAACCTTAAATACCTTCTCTCCTCTTTAAAGGGAACTAAACTCCACGAAGTAGAAAGAAAACAAAAGGCCTCCCTGAAACAGGAGCCAGAAGCTAAACTAGCCATTCTCTTGAGGGCTGAAAATGTTTTCCTTCAAATTAACTTAGCCTTGTGTTTCTAGCATCATGATTTAACTTTGGAAACTTGATAAGGAAGGCCATTGCTCTGCTTCCAGATGGTCCACAAGAGCTGGATGCCACCCAAGCCAGGGACCATGCCCCTGAGCTGCAAGTCTCTGATAACACTGAGTGCGTTTTCTCTAGTGGTACTTGACAACTGCTGGTACACACAGAACTTATGCATCTTCCGAAGTTAAATGGTAAGCCTGGACTCTCTCTCTCTCTCTCTCTCTCTCTCTCTCTCTCTCTCTCTCTCCTCTCTCTCTCTCTCTCTCTCTCTCTCTCTCTCTCTCTCTCTCTCTCTCTCTCTCTTTTCCCACTGTCATTCCCAGCCGAGGTAGGAGAAGTCCTACTAGTACAGTGCCCTGGAGTCTCATGAGCTCCATGACACTTCTGAATCAATGAAATTTGGAAAATGTTTGCTAATTCATAATTATGTGTATCAGTGGAACACAGAAAGTGTATTGGTCACTGTAGGTATATGATTATCTCTCTTAGTTAGGTTAATTTTCTTTAGAACAAAGAATTTGTTTTACCCACTGCTTGAAATACAGGAATGGCCTTCCCTAATGGTCCTCTGAAGCTGCCCACTTCTGGACAATTGTCAATGGGAGCATTATCAACCTGAAGTTATAATAGAATCAAAAGAGCCAGAGACATTATTTCCCCTAACAATTTTACCTCTTAAATTATATGTTCCCACAGCTGTAAACCAGCTACCATGAGAGTAGCCACAAAGTTAGTTGTTTGTTGAGAGAATACATGTACAGTTGAACCCAAAGATCCATGAGGGTTTTAGGGTTTTAAGGAAAACATAGCTGTCTATCAGTAACAAAAGAACCAGGGGTAGCTCACCCAGGACCGTGTGTTGTATAGAAACAGTTGATATGACTGAAACTTTGTGTCTCATAATTTTAAAGATAATAGCTGATTTCAGTGTTAAAAAGTTCAACAATTAGGGTTGCATTCTGGAAATTAGGAGACATCTTATACCACAGTTTAATTAGGTGTGTGTGTGTAAATATGTATTAGGGAGGTGTGTGTTTGTGTTCACATATGTGTCTGTAACTATGTGTTGTGTGTATGTGTGTATGGAGAGAGAGAGAGAAATATTGAGGACAGAGAGTGAATAAGAACGAGACAACAGAGGCAGTAGTTCTGAGGTCACATAAGTGCAGTAGAGGCCAGTGTCCAGCCTGCAGTATTTTCCCAGGTGATGAAACTTCTAGACTCCATGGAAAATATAATCTGAACTTCTTCTATAAATTGTAAGTGTTTGTTTCTGTGGCTTGCTGGCACTAGGATTTGGTCTGTCAAGGGTATAATAAAAATGAACATAATGCTTTGAAATGCCAAGAAAAACAAAAGCTAAACAGGAGTCTGGGCAGCCTAAAATATGCAAACAAGTCAAAGGACTGGGAGCTGGGACATGCCGGGAATGATGGAGGGAGCTCCTTGGAGTGCTGAGGACAGGCACTCGGCTGTCGGTGGGGCACTAGGTGTGTCCGTCCACCTGCAGCCTTGCTGAGCTGAGGGTGCTGTGGCCCAGGAGCACTTCTGAAAGTTCCCAAGCAGAGTCAGATGCTGCTGCTAAGCCGCCTCAAAACAGATGGACGAGCCTTTTGCACGAGAAAGAGCACAAGGTGAAACAGCACATGTCAGAAGATATTTCAAACTTAATTCACAACAGGCAGATACATTGTAGAAGAATAACCTTCTCTGCAGACGTTTCTGGTGTGAACATTGAGAAGGAACTCTGAGCTCTGTTTCTAGCAAGCTTGCCCTCTCTTACTGACCCTCTCAGGTTTCTGAAACTCACCTGTTGTGAAACACTAGCATTTGTTGCTGGAAAATGACACCGAATAATGTTTTCACCCTCTGTAAAAAATTTTTTTCTGTTTTTATGAATTCAGTGAGAGACCCAATATGTCATCACTTTTGCTCAGTGTTACAAAAAGAGGAATTCTTTCAGCTGTCTTTGTTGGAACGGGGCATGTTTTCACACTACTTTGTGTCAATGTCTTCCATTTTAAACTCTGTTTTTATTGGACACTGGGCTTTTTTTCAGCCCAAACAGCACATATCCAAACCCACTAGATTGTAGGCCAGATGACTGGGCCAGGGAATGGCCACTTATTCCCAGATCCATGTCAGGACTGATTGAACCAAAGATCTGCTCATGCCACCTGCATAATTTCCAGTGGTGATTTGCTGGGAACTGGGCCATTTCCCAGGATGGTTAGTGGTGGTTATAACTACAGATTCCATTTCCACTCAGTTCCAAATTGATGTTCTTCAAGACTTGAAAGAGACTTTAAATCTCCCTGAATTGCTAATATGTGTGGATTACCACCACTTAGGCTCCAAGCTGGGTTTTTGGACTGCAATCAGAAGGAGGAAATAGCCATGTTTATTTGGACTGCAAAGAAGTTGCTTAGGAAGTACCTTATCTGCAAGACCTAATGAGAAACACTGGATATATCAGGAATGCTCGATATTTTAAATGGCAACTGACAAAATACATATGAAAGTGTTAAATTAATTATAGATTAATGAGTTTAATATAATACCTAAAACCATAGATATCTCCCCAACATGGATCCATAATTCCAAGGTATTACTTTTTAAAAATATTTTATTTATTCATTTTCAGGCAGAGAGAGAGAGAGAGAGAGAGAGAGAGAGAGAGAATGAATACCAGGGCCACCACCTTGTGGGTCTGGCTTATATGGGTCCTGGGGAATTGAACCCAGGGCCTTAGGCACTGGAGGCAAGTGCCTTAACCGCTGAGCAATCTTTCCAACCCTCCAAGGTATTACTTTTAATCATTAATAAGCATTACATGCACACTAGGTAAACTCAAGTGTGGTATAATTGAAAGAACCCTGGGGTTCGTTTCAGAAAATGTGGATTTTAATCTAACTTTGTTACTTATTACCTGCGTGACTTCAGTATAGTGATTTCAGTGTCTCTGTGTTTATGTTTGCTCAGTAGTGAAATAGAGATAGCAATAGTCATTGGACAGCCACTGCTATAATGCACAACTGATGTAAATATGTAGAAAAGCACTTAGCACCATGCCAGGCATGCAAAAGACACTTAGCAGACGATTGTTATAGAATGACCAGATGAACTTGCTGGTTATAATGTGAGATCCATATGTGGTACATATGCCAAGTGAGCAAGGAGCCAATTTGGAAGTGAGGTTTAGAGCCTGGGATGTTGGTCCAGAGAGAGCTGCAGGTAACTAGCCCACCTGGCTTTTTGGAATGACTGTGGTAGGGATTATGAATAAAGTAGCTCACTCTGAATGTAGCTAGTCAGGGTACCAGGCCCAAGGGAATAGAAGCATCAATTTGTTCTGATAAAACCAGAAGGCAACTCCTGTATGGGAATGGAAATCCAATTTGCTCTGATTCATAAATATGGCTGATGGACACCAACCCTTTGTTCTAACTCCTGGCTCTTTCTTCTTAGAACTTTTAGCTCGGTCCCATCCCCCTTCCCACAGGCCCCTTTTGGCTTTTTCTAAGTCTGCACTTTCCCTCTGAACTCACTATCTAATCAAAGTCCTCTATGCACATTTATACTTAACCAACTAAACTTTGCTTGCTTGCTCTTTTTCTCTCCGTACTCACAAAAAAACTCAACTCCGACTTAGAAAAACCATTAACAAATAACAACTGTAGCTTTGGAGGATGGCACTTATTTGCTGGTCATGTGTCCTGTCTTTGTGGACTTTTCTCCATTTCTGTACCCACTACAATAAGCCTGTGAGTCACTGTGAATGACTGGAGTTGTAGCATAAAATCAGAGGCACACACATATGTGCCAGGGCAGCCACCCTTTTGTAATTGTTCTGTAGGCAGTACTTAGATGCTACGAGGCAAGTGTGATGAAGGCATTATAGCAAGAGGAGGTAAATTAAATTTCAGGTAAGTTAATGGACATACACAAGCCGCATGCCCACCATGGCCAAAGCCAGGACGATGTATTAAATCTTCTGAATTATGTTCAATGCTCCATTCATTTTCATGCCCTCCACCAACACCACCCATCACAAGACAAGCCTGAACCCTGGATACAACCTGATCATGAGCCCTGATGAATTAAAGATTTGGGAGGTTTAAGTGATCTGTATTTCCAGGACAAAAGGAATAAAAAAAAAAAAAACCATGCTCATCACCATCAGGGGAGGATTTGATTCTGTGAGTTATATCTACACTCCTGTATGGAAAACAGAGTGGTGTTTGGTCTGAGTGTCAAGAGGAATTTAGTCACAGAAAGTTAAAAAAGGTAACCATTTATCTGTGAGGTAGTGTGTCAATGTGCTGCAAAGCAGAGTTCTACATTCTAGAGAAAGTTGGAATAAGTAGCTTTCAGGGGGCTCATCTCATCTCAGCAGACTCAACTTTTATAAAGTCGGTGCCTACCATGGCTTTTTCTCATACACAACCCTGTGCAGAAGCTCCATTCAACCATCCCATAGGTGGGGCTAGAAAAGTGGTCATCACTTTTAGGACCTTTCCTCCAGAGTTTAAGGAGTTGAGACAAGTTACTTAGCTTACAAATGACCAATAACCCCCTGATAATACACACCTGGTCTCCTAATCCTGCCTGTCCTGTTCTGGTCCCCAAACACCCAAACACTGTCCTCCCTCTTCTCACAAGGATTCTGTGAAAATTTCTTCAGAAAAGAATAGACAAGAATCGAATTTGACTCTTTGTGATACCTTTATGGCTGGGCTACTTGAGTTATTGCTCATTTTCATGTTTCCTTTCCATCCAATCTAAGATGATTTTTTAATGTGTGTTTTGCAGGAATTCAGTTTCTAAAATGTCAGCTCTAACCTGCTGAGCGTTCCATCAACAGCTCTAACCTACTTATCTGCAGGAACCTTGACCCTAGATGGGGGGCACCAGATGAAGCCAGGACATTGCTTCAAGAAGGACTATGAAAAATACATATAAAATCCAAAAATGCGAATTATGTGTGAAACAAACAAAGCATCAGGCAACATGGAATTTGTATCAACAAAAGCTTACTGCAAGCTATTGCTTGCTCTAAGGGGGCTGTCAGGCTGCTGGGAACAGTAGCAGGGAAGGACTTTTTGCACAAAAGTTTAGAAACTGAACAAATGGCCTCTTTTGACTACAATTGCATTTAAGCTCTCCTCTTTTTCATATCACCTCCCCAAGCATTTGTTATATAACTGGGAAATTTACTGACTTCTGAGTCAAATTGAGCCATAGGAAGTGTGGCGGTTTCATTCAGGTGCCCCCCATAAACTTATGTATTCTGAATGCTTGATCCCTAGCTGATGGCAATTTTGGAATTGGAACCTTGTTAGAGGTGTGTTGTTGGGGGAAAGCTTTTAGGTGTTATAGACATCTTCCCCTTGCCAGTGTTGGGCACACTCTCCGGCTGCTGTTGTCCCCCTCATGTTGGCCAGGAGGTGATGTCCAGCCTCTGCTCATGCCATCATTTTCCCTGCCATCATGGAGCTTCCTGTCGAGTCTGCAAACCAAAAGAAATCCATTCCTTCCACAAGCTGCTTTTGGTTGGGTTCTATTCTGCAAAGCAAGGAGAAGCTGGCTGCAACGGGAAGGGAAACTGACATTTATGCTATTTTACTCATTTAGGAAAAGCAGTTGAATGGTGTCTTTAGCTGAGTTTCTAGTTGAAAAAAATGACTAACTTCCTCAAGTGGCTTGTTTGGGTGAATGCTGCTGTGCCAGGCTCTAGAGAAGATTCAGACCCTGGACATTCTGTTACGGTCCATTGACTTATTGCAATTTAAAAAATATTATAATTTTGCTTATAAAATTATATGTTTAAAACATGAATATTTATGTGCTATACTTATTTTAACATGCAAATACACAACTATTCTATTTCTGTATTAAATTATAATCAACAATACTAATTTAATTATATTATAATTATGATCTTTAATAGAAATATTGAATTCAATGTAAAATATAAACAATTACTGAATTAAAATATTACACAGTTAATATGTAATATTATTATAAATGCTCCAATTATTATATTGGGGTCCACATTTCAATGAAAGTATTAAATAGAGTGATATAAAATTATATAGAATTTCGATGCCACTCACCAAAAATAATAGTGCTTTTTGTACTGGTTTCCAAGCTAGCTGCAGAAATCCAAAATTATTCCTTCAATGAGAAAGATTTCTAGAGGCAATGAATACATTTACTTAAAAAAATTATTTTCAACTATTTACAATTGTCCTGTTCCTGCCTGGATTACAGCTGGAGACCTGGCACCCAAATTCCACAGGCTTCTCTGTCAGATATAATAAATAACATTCTGTTCATGGTCTAGGGGGCCACACACAGATCTAACTTGGCTCCCAACCACCCCTTCTGCCCCCAGCGCTGACTTCTCATGATATTCTGGAAGAAAAGAGCCCATGCAGTCCAACTAGTGAGATTTTTGCGTAACTAGATCTCCCTTTACAAGGCTGATGAGATTTTGTGGCCTACTGGCCACAACCTCAACCCAAATCCACGACCACCACACACTTCCATTTGTGCGAGAAGTACCTCTCTTTGCTCTTACTCCGTCAGATCGCCCCCGGGGCTTGTTTCAGCACTGTAAAGAGAGTTTGAGGGCAGCAGTCTGCCAGACCTAGAGAAAGGAGGCCCCTGAGTTAGAATTTGCCTTTGTGAAGAATGTATTCAGGTTAAAGCCATTCCACTTATAATTCGATGTATATTTAGTGAGTGTTAACCACACAAAGGGGGCTCTCTGCTAAGAATGCTTCTGATGGAGGTTAGCTCACAGTCTCATCCTGAAGCTGCTGCAGGTTATATTGTCACCTTACAAGCTCAGAGATAAATTGAATGAGATGATGTCTGTAGAATGATTAGCACATTTAATGCCCAGAAATGTACTCTCTCTCTTTTTTGTCTCTTTCTCTCTCTAGCTTTCGCTCTTTTTCCTTTTCTCTCTCTCTGACTATACACTTCCCCTCTATCATTGATCATCTATCTACTATCTATCTATCATCTCTCGATCTACTTATCAGTATATCATGGCCTATGTGTTTGCTTATCTATTCATTATTCTTTAAATTTGTTTCATTATTGTTGACCGTTTACCTGGCTGGATGTCCAATGGCCTTGCATACCTCCTACTGGATCCTTTGCAGTTTGTCCAATAACTCATTCCACAAACACTACAAGAGCGCCTGTCACACACGCACACATACGAAAGACAAAACAAACCAAATAAACATAGGATAGTGAAGCATTAAGGCAGGAACGACCCAGCAATTGCATCTTAGAGGAGAGATGGTTGTTCCTCCTTGGGGCCTAAGGATTACGACTCATTGTTCCTGAAGGCCTGAAGAATACGCTAGTGCAGAATGTGTCTAAATGTTGCCATCAGACTATGCTTGGAAGACATCAAAGCAGGCCAGGCATGGATTGTCCACTTTAGTCCATCCCGTCGGTCACCCTTCACCTTGTCCCCAAGGTGGCTCTAATGAAGTCTCTGATATCAAGCTCATTACAGTGTCCAGCATGGTCTATCCATCACATTTATTGCAAAACTACCATGTTTTAGGCCCTGAGCTGGGTCACAACAAAGAGGCATCCTGAGAGGCATGTTAGAGGCATATATGAGTGACCCAGGCTCCGAGAGTCATTGGTACCATCCCAGGTCATAGCGTTGGAGGCAGTAGTGGTCACTTTAGACTGGGGTGAGAGTAGGTATCAAGAACAGAAAAGAAGTCTCTGGACTGAAGAGATGGCTCAGCTTATTTGAGAAGCTTCTGGTGGGGCCTGGGTTCAATTGCCTAGTAACCATGTAAGGCCAGATAGAAAAAGTGGTCCATGGATCTGGAGTTTGTTGGCAATGGCAATAAGCCATGGTGCATCCATGTGTGCTCTTTCTCATCCCCTCTCCCTCCCTCTCTCAAATAAATAAAGACTAGAAGAAGTCTCCTGACCTAAGATGGTCAGGAGTTAGGTAAAAATAAGTAGAAACCTAGCAGGCCACTAGCCAAATTCATTCCCACAGGGTCATCTCCCATGCAACACTGGCCAGGGTCGGCATGTTAGGGCGATCAGTATGGTTATGAGATTCTTCTTACCCCCACTCTCTGACCCAGCAGCCTCCTGCTCAGGCCTTGTTTTCGTGTCATGTCTATTTCAGGCTTGTTTGGATGCAGAGATGTGGCCTGTCGTCTCTTCATGGAGGTGGCCATCAGCAAGCTTCCCCAGGGCTTTCAGTGCAGGCTACTTCCCCTACTACTTGGCTGAACACTTTGAGAGGGGCTCATAGGTATTTGCTAGACTAGATTCTGTTGTCAGGAGGAGCCGTCTGCACCAGCTTCCTTTCATCTGACTGTTCTGATGTGAAGGACACAGAACAGAAAATACCTTAAGGTCTGGTTAGTGTGAGATTGGAGAAGCAGGAGGGGAGAGGAGTGCAAGTTCAAAGCCAAGGCCCTGGGCAGCCCTGCTCTGCAGCAGCTCATCAGTTCTCTCTCACCGGCATGGGGGCCTGTGCATGGTTGTTCTTGCCTGGCTCAGGCCTCACCAGCAGCATCTGTTAGCAATGAGGGAAGAAGGGGGGAGGGGGGCAAGGCTGGAGGTGGGGGCAGGAGAAAGGTCTACTTAAACAAAATGTGTTTTCTCACATACATAAAGCCACAGGCCTCCTGGAGACTTATACCCTTCCAGCCCATCCCCCACCCCTTTGTCTTGAGTTTGTAATCAGAAGCATGCGATTGTAGGCTGGTTTTAGCATCCTCACTTTTTATATAGCAAGGGGATCAGGAAGGAGCCTTCTAGGCCCTTCCATGGGCTGATATAGCATGCCCAAAGGCATGCTGTAAGAGGGCTGAGGTCTCATCAGCCCTTACCCTGGCACATGGTGCCCAAGGGCACCCAGTGTTTTGGGCCTATAAAGAGGTTGAGCCTCCTCTAGGCTTAATAGGGTTAAGCAGTATTCTAGATAGAGGCTGCATACTGTGCCCAAAGGGTGACATCTTCATCCTGGCAATTAACCCTTTAAGATCTGATACCTGCTTTCCCAATATTCCCATCAAGCTATTAGCATGTTTACATCAAAGTTAAAGCCAAAGTTAAAGGAAATAAGAATTAAGAAAAATATTGGAAAGGTCCCAAAATAATAATTAATTCATTAGAGTATGCTAGAAATTTGGACTGATAAAGGTAGTATACTCTGGTTTTTTTTCCTCTTTAGCAAGTAATTCCTCTCAGAAAATTACTAGGACTGAGCAAAGAGCTGGACATTCATGAGCTGGTCATTCATGAAAAGATTACACAATGCGAAAATGATATCATAGACCATCCTCATCATCCTTTGGTTCAGCTCATATATCTGCTTCCATGACAACAGGGGATGGGCCCTAGGCTTCTCCAATGAGGAGAACCAAGAAACTCCTCTCCCCATGGGTGCCCCATGCTCCAGCTCTTATTCTAAGACGTCCCATCCATTTAGGGATGTCTAGTGGAGGGAGATACAGAAAGCACTAGGACTGTAGGATAAGAGAAGTGTTCTCATGATCTGAAGTCTTTCATATCTGTTTTATTTTATTTACTTGCAAGTATAGAAGGAAGGAGGAACAGAGTAGAAAGCAAAAGAGAAGATGGATGGGTAAGGGCCCTGTGTTACTTAAAACTCCAGATTCATGCACCACTTTGGGCATCTGGTTTTCCAGATTAGAGAATTGAGCAGAGGCTGTCAGGCTTTGCAAGCAAGCCCCTCTAACCACTGAGCAATCTCTCCCACCCCCATCACTACTTTAGAATAAGTGGATAATTTATCCACTTGAAAGAGGATTTTACTCAAGCAGGTTTATACAAAGGCTGGGGTCATAGGTGAAGGGAAGCCCCAGGTGCACTGGAAAGGAACATAGTATGGCCACCCTTGAATACATCCTCTATGTATTGATAAAGGGTCATTTTTCTTGAGCACACTAAATATCCTATACCTATGCTATACACTCTGTAAGTTTGGACATTGCTGACTCACTGCATGACCCTGGAAATTATCATGTTAGTTCACAAGTTTCTTGCATATTTATAAATGAGGGATTCCATTGCTTAGACCCTCAGCAGCTTTTGGGATTAATGAAAGCCTTGTTCACAAATGTCTTGGAATTCATGAAGGTTTAGATCGATAATTAACAAGAAAGAGAAGGCATAAACATTTCAAATATATATCAACTCCTCAATCTATAACAGCCAATAAGTCTAAGAACAGAGTGGCCACAATTTCCCTCAGTGACAGGCAGTCCATGCACTTTCAAAAGTAATTCTTCAATAAGCATAAATTACCACTTGGGGAAACCTTCCATGTATGCCATGGCTGTGGATTTATTAAGTGAAAATGAAACTGTTAAATAAATATCTGGGACAAAAATGTACTTCCCATCAAATCGGGCCACAAGGCAAGACTTTTTAAAGTACTTTGGAGCCTGGAGTCTGAGAGTAGGAAGCTGAGCACATTTTCTTAGATGTTGTTTTGCTGAGTCAGGTCCTGCCAGACCTTCTCCTGTCTCAACCTTCTAACACCTGGGCTCTCAGAATATGATCCAAGACCAACAAGAGCAAAATGATTCTCTACAGAGACCCTTCTTAATCCCTTAGGGAATATGGAAGAGTCAGAGAAACCCTGCATTCCTGGAAAGACCTCGTCTGTGTCCCTCCTCAGAGACTAAATGAGAGGCTTTATTCTGAACTTTCCCACCAGCCAGAGGAAGAAGCCTTCCTTTAACAGAAGAAGCCGTTAATATCATTTTTGGGTTTTCCTTCATTTTGTTGGTCCTAAATAAAGTATGCAAGAGAGCAACAGAACACAAAATGTGTGGTGGAAAGGACTCATCACAAGTGCACTGTGAACCAGAGGTGTTTGATGATCATTCCTAGTGCTCACACAGCAGTACTCAGTGTATATGACTTGTCTTTGCCACAGGAATTCTGACCCTGTCTATCGTGGGGCTGCCAAGCTGTACACTTGCGTTATATGAAATCAACCATGGTCATGCTGTCAACTCTTAAAGCAGATGCTATGAGTCTTAGAATTTATGCTAATCACCCAGTGGCATTCTCTACTAGCAAGGAAACTTTCAGAAATAGGAAAAGCATTTTTTTTAAATAAGCCATGATGTAAGAACGGATATTTTCTAGGGGATGCTGTAAAATTTTCTTTGAATTTAAGAAAAACTCAAGAAGCTGTAGTGTGGTCTCTTACATCTGTTGAGAAGAATGAGAAAATATTAGTCTTAGCAGGCATAGCAAGTGGAATAAGTCTGAGGAAAAACTATTGAAAAGCAAGAAGAGATTAAAAAAGAAATTAGTGTTTGATGACATTAAAGAGGATCTGAGTTAATTCCCTAACATATTGGGAAATAGCATATTCTCTTTTGGAAATAAAAAAAAGGAAAAAAAAAGTGGTCAAAGAATTTATAGAGCTGAAATGTTAAACATATTCACAGAATGGAAAATATTATGGGTTCTGATAAACTATACTGTATCTTGGGTTTTCACTTTTTCTGTTCTCAAAACAATGGTGTCATAGCCACACACTGCTGAGATGAATGTCCATATCAGGCACAGTTTTGGGAGGAAAGTATTTATTAAACTAACAGATCCAAGGGAAGTTTTAGAAAGGCGAGAGAGTTGGATCCAAGCATGGAGAGAGAGCCCCAGCACCTCTAAAGCAAGCACACTCCAGCAACAGTAGGACAGCCAGACTTCAGCTCCGATTAATCTTTGCCTATGTATAGCTGGAATTTCACATCCACCCCAGAATCACCTCAGGACTAGAGCCTAAGATCCAGCCTAGGTAACACCTCCTCCAGCCAGGCATGGGGGGGTGCTTTTATAATTTTTGAATTTATTGGGGGACATTCAGTCAAAGTACCACAAATGGTGATAGTTTATTTTCCTTTGCTTGGAGTCTTGTCATAGTGAAGGTTGGAGTACATCATCGTGCTCATCTTCTTTATGAACATTAAAAAAACACGCTCTGCAGGCCTCCTCTAATGGCTAACCATGGATTCAAGCAAATCTCTTGAAGAATAAAGATGTCTACAGTAGTCTGAGGTCTCAAGAAAGGGATAAAACAAATTAAAAAACAAACCTAGAGGGCGGAGCAAGATGGTGACCGAGTAACAACTTCGCCAGGACTCTCCTAAAGGTTTGACCCCCACAACTGCTATCCAGGCTTTGGACACCGGCCGAACCCGAGCTCGAACTCTCCCTCCCTCTCTGCTCCCCTGTGGAGCAGAGGGCCGAGCCCTCCCGCCCCGGCTGGCTCCCGCCGCCATTATCCCCCGGGGCTGAT
>PVHP010009702.1:0-49605 GCA_004024765.1 Zapus hudsonius
TGTGTGTGTGTCTGCCTTTTTTCTTTCACTCTCTCTCAAATAAATAAATAAATAAAATTAAATAAAAAACTGTTACAAATCACAAACAGATAAACCGGGTGTGGTGGCACACACCTTTAATCCCAGAACTTGGGAGGCAGAGGTAGGAGGATTGCCATGAGTTCACATTTTTTTTATAGTAAGAATGTTCATTGCAAAATGTAGAAACAACTTAAATGGTCAATATCAGAGAGTACAATTGAATTTAGCCAATCCATCTGACGGGACTGAACTGGGTGTGTAAGTATCAATACATCAGGTACTCAAGATGAGTAAACACATATTATTTTTGCATAGGCCAAAATGAATGAGATATGGAGCAAAATATCTTTTAAGTATGATAACTCTATATTAATATTTTCCCTGATTTCCCATAATGAACATGCAATATTTACTAACCAAAGAAACTAATAATTGTTACTAGAATTCTATTTGTACAACTCTTATGAAATATAATACTAATAATGTCCAGAAAATTAGAGCTGCAGTTTGGTGCCTCAATCCTTCTTGTGTGGGAGGATGTAGAGGAACTAGTAAGTTGCTACCATTGGGCTGGGGAGATGACTCAGTGGTTAAGGGAACTTGGCTTGCAAAGCTTACCAACCCAGATTCAATTCCCCAGTACCCACTTAAACCCAGATACTCCAGGTGGCACATATGCATCTAGAATCCATTTGCAGTGGCAAGAGGCCTTGGTGCAACCATATTCATTCTCATTCTCCCCCTTCTCACATAAACACACATAATAAATAAAAATATGAAATAACAAAAAGTTGCTATCATCACTGTGACTCATCTGAGATGCAGCCTGGGAGCCTCAGGTTCCCAGGCCCCGAGTGTAAGAGGAAGCACATCCTCTTTTCAACCCCTCACCAGTGTCCCCATCCCTGGGAAGTATCAACAGCCTGTTCCAACCCACAGAGCCAACCAACTACCACTTTATCCCTGATCCCTGCTGCTTCCTGGAAATTTCTCAACTAGAAACTGTAAAAACATCTTATTTGGCACTGAGCACATTTCATGAAAAAAAAAATCATAATAAGCTATTCAGCCTCCTACCTAGATAGGGGATGCTGGGCGCCATCTTCAGGCTCCGGATGTATTCCCGAGTCCGCTTATAATTGTCTTCTTTGGACATCAGGTAGTCCAGTTTCTCAAAGGTGGTCTTGTCTTTGCGATTCAAAAGCTACAATGAGAAGAAATTATAGTGTCCAAGAGGAAAAAGATACAAGCCAGAAGACAATAAGTGAACTGTCAGAAGAGATCTATCAAGAGCTAGAGAGAGGTAGCACTTGGAGTGAACACTTGGGGTGAACAATCTTTCAAGTGAACATACATACTCGAGAGCAGAACCACATACCTGTGTGAATCACTGTAAAGTTAAGTGTGCCCCTCTCCACCCTTATTCAGAAAAATCATCCTTAACAAAATGAATGTAGCAAGGACTCCACTGACGTCTTTGGAATCTTCGATATTCATCTCAAGCTCACTCACTCTCATTCCTCCCATTGTCACAGCTGTGACACTGCCAATGTTCCCTGCCATGCTGAGCCTACCTCTCAACTGTCCAGTACTTGAATGGGAAGCATACAGAGTGTTGGGTGCCAGACATCCAGTCTATAATCTACGTGTGCCCCTCTTTCTGCCCCTGGCATCCCCTACACATGCGTGTGCACTTAGAAAGGTTGGATCTGCGCCATTCTGGGTTTACAAAGGAGATTCAAGACAACATCAGATTTCTCAACAACCACCCAAAGGTTGCTCTAAGATGAAGAAATGCAAAGTTTATTTTCTCATGAGACATTTAAAAACGGCCTAAGAATTTCCTCTAGCCAAATAAAGGAATGAACCAGATAAAGGAAGATAAGGGACACAGAAGACAGCAGGTCTAATCAAGAGTGGTAAAGGGGATTCTGGGATCTCCAATGAGTAGCAAGTCTAAAAAACAGACTTGTGGACCAGCTCAACAGAAGAAGAAAACGTGATGGTACATTTGTGCCATCAGTATATATAATAAAAACAAATAATTTTAAAATTGGCATATATGGTAAATAAATGGTTAATATGGTGAGAAGAATTCTTAAGGGAATTGGAATACCAAGGGGAACTATTCAAGAAATGGTTTATTACTGCTAGTCATTAAGACACTGAATACTTAAACAATGATTTTGCTGTAGTGATGGTTTTTAAAATATTATTTATTTATTTGAGAGAGAGGCAGACAGAGAGAGAGCATGAGAGCGAGAGAGAGAGGCAGACAGAGAGAGCACCAGAGCGAGAGCGAGAGCGAGAGCAAGAGAGAGAGAGAGAGAGAGAGAGAGAGAGAGAGAGAGAGAGAGAATGGACACACCAGGGCTTCCAGCCACTGTATACAAACTCCAGACACACGTGCCACCTTGTGCATCTGGCTTTATGTGGGTACTGGGGAATTGAGCTCCAGTCCTTCAGCTTTGTAGGCAAAATGCCTCTGAGCCATCTCTCCAGTCCTAGTGATGGGTTTTTAAAAATATTTTATTTATTCATTTTCAAGCAGAGAGATACAGAGAAAGACGAGAAAGAGAAAGAGAGAGAGAGACAGAGAGAGAGAGAGACAGAGAGAGAACCAGGGCCACCACCTTGTGGGTCTGGCCTATGTGGGTACTGGGGAATTGAACCCGGGGCCTTAGGCACTGGAGGCAAGTGCCTTAAGCACTGAGCCATCTCTCCAGCCCAGTGATGGGTTTTTGAAGGAAGAAATAAGATAATCTAGAAAACTAAACCAATACCTATAAATATTACTTAAAGTAGATAGACCAAGACATGAAAAAAAAAAGAAAAGAAATGTTCAACGCAAATATGCTGCCCACCTATTTCAGTGTCACACAGTGAAATGTGAGGATGCTAATTTTCATGAAGAAGAATTGTGTTACATATTTTAGTTACACCTTTCATTCATTCTAGCACAAATGCATCAAATAAAACAAGTTTCATTGAATACTCATTAGATTCAAAGCACTGTCCTAGACTGTAATGAATATAAAAATGAATGTCATTATCACTCAACTTGCTTGTGATATAATAGGAAGGATAAAACAAACCAATTATAATAATTCAAACATTTTTAAAACAACAGTAGTAGAAGCACATGTAGCCGACAGTCCCAGAAGACACTGCTAGACACCTGGAAGGGTGGCCTCTAGGGAGGCAATTGGGTGTGGGGCATGCAGGGAGTATAGGGTGTTTCACCAAGCCTTTCAGTACTTAGTGATTTTTAAGACTAATGTGCATATTTTACACGCATAAAAATCATTTTAGGATTTATATTTTTTAAAAATAGCTCGTCTATTCAGAGAATAGTAAGTAGCATTTACTTACATGTTTTAAACTTTGATTACAAGTAGAATCACAAACTGAAAACCTCATACAAATTTAAGGTCCTTCAGATTTCAGTTTATGGTAAGCTTCAAGAAGAAATCATTAGAACTACATCAAAAAAATAAGTTACTTGTTTACCCAGAATCAAACAGATAGCAAACCACTTGTGTTTGGGGAAAAAAGGTAAGGGGTGAGATTATTAAAAAAAGTTGTGACAAATAATTTCCCCAGAAGTAAAGCTCAGATGTTTTGGCACACACTGAGATCTTCTTCCATGATATTTATTACTATTTTAATTCATTGTAAGGTCACATTTGTGTCCCACTTGACAAATGAGTCCCATGAGGACAGGGACAATGTTGGTGACCCTTACTCTCTTGTCCCCAACACGGAAGAAACACTGATGAAATATCTATCACTTACTAGAGTAATGAGGGATAACAGTGATGACACAGAAATCTTTCAATTCCTTAGAAACTGCTGAATATTACAATAATTCTTGGGTAAAAGAGCTCATAAAAGCCATTACTACGGACTACTAACAAGCTAAATTATGATAGTGCTAAAACTACAGTGAAAGGAAATTATTTGTATTTAAACAAGAAAGAACTAATGTAAATGAACTAAACAATCAACCCAAGAGGCCAGGAAATCAGGAGGGTAGGAAAATTAACTTGATAAATTTAGAAATTGATATGTTAGGCTGGAGAGATGGATCACAGGTTAAGGCACTTGCCTGCAAAGCCTAACAACCCAGGTTTGATTCCCCAGTACCCAAATAAAGCCAGGTATACAAGGTGGCACATGCATCTAGAGTTCATTTGTAGCGGCTAGAGGCCCTGGTGCACCCATTCTCTCTGTCTCTCTAAACTCTATATATCTCTCTGCTTGCAAATAAATATAAATATTTAATAAAAAAGAAATTGCTATGTTAAAAAAGCTAACCATTAAATCTATGGCAATGATGACTAAAGCTAAGAATGTTATAAACTACCAGTAAAATAGGTAAAGCTTATATAAAAAAGGCAGGAAGCAAAAATATCTAATATTTAATTTTAGCTCACATAAAGTGAGCTAAAATTAAAAGGTAAAAGCCCTGTATGTTGATTTTAAAGTATTTTCAGAATGCCGTGTGTCCGCTCCAATAAGTAAACAAGACTCAGCGAGCACAGGGAGAAAGCAAAAAATTCAGGTCTTGATGAAACACCTGAGGATGTGGCTCATTTGACAATTTTTCTTGCCATATTCGGAGTGCCTTGTGTGTGGCACTTGTCATTTGACTATTCATGAGCCCTTCCACTTTCTGGTAAAGTGGTTAGTGTCTGGAAGTTGTCTTCTTAGAGAGAAAAACAAGAATCTCCAATTAGCTTTGTGGGGACATTAGTATCTTGTTCCTTGAGAAAATACCATTTCCTGAGATGTGGAACTAGTTTTCAACAAAGGACCTGCTGCTCTGGATATATAAAGCTGGCTCAGACTTCTCTACCATTGCTATGGAAAGAATTTTTAGTGCTGTCGACAACCTATGAGCAATGGACTCAGGAACTCAAGAGGAACTTCAGTAAGGAATGAAACTGGGGCATTTTTTATTTTTCATCTCTTCAGATATATAATATCAGCTTCTGAAAAATAAAAAAGCCACCGAGTCCCATATCCAATGTAAACTATCAGATGCCATGGAGACCATTGTATATAACACAAAGAAAAACTATGACTTCAAAATTTAGTGGTCTTTGCCTAAGGCTATTTTAAATCCTATACAGATAGAAATTAACTTGTAGAAAATATAGTTATGCAAATAATCCCTGTCTACACAAAGAAAATGCTGTCTCGTGGATACTGCTGATGATCACATTCATTTTAGAAATTACTGGCTATGAAAGTATGGTACTCTGGCTTCTCCTTCAGTCCACTTGCTACATCTTACTGGTTCTCTCTTTGTAAGTATTCATTCTGTATTTATATAAGTCATGATTCTACCTTAGAAAATTATCCTTTAACAGTTACATGGACACAATTACACACATACACATACACAAGTTATACTTTCATGGGAAATTTTTCATTATGCGTCCAACAAAAAAATTATATATTTTGTTGTTGTTGTTTTCAAGATTGGGTTTCACTCTAGTCCAGACTGACCTGGAATTCACTATGTAGTTCCTGGTTGGCCTTGAACTCACAGTGATACCCCTACCTCTGCTTCTTGAGTGCTGGGATTAAGGGTGTATGCCACTATGCCTGGCCAATATGTATTTCTTCTTCTACCCATGGTAAGCCTATGATACAGTCCCTAAAGACCTCAATGCAGTGCTGAGAGGCAGAGATCTATCTCCTAATGTATATATTTGCCAAAGGCTTATTTGGGGTCCAGAGCTGGTCTTGGGGTGGGTAGAGGTTTGGAACCAAATGTGCATCCTGTGTGTTCAGCCAGGCTGAGCAATAAAAAGGGTCTGCAAAGGCAAGGAAGGTTTTGAACATTTCAAGAGGGTTCTGGAGGAGAGCGAACAAAGTCCATTATGAGAAGGAGGAATGTCAAGAAGGCATCGTGGGAAAGGAGTCCTGAAGAATTACAATGAGCACAGATGGGGCTAGAAAGGCACTGGAGGCCACAGAAGACATGACAATGACCTGGAGAGGGGAGCTCCAAGGGATGTTCAAGGGAACAGCAGTTTGGCTAAAATACATCAATTGTTGCTTTGGGTAAGACTGAAAAGGTAGGGACATTCATGACCTCACAGCTGCTGTCATTACCTGCACAAGACCTACATAGTAGTGAGTCAGTCCATAAATGTGCTGTCATGGATGATGGAAGAGGGCAAAAATGATATTAACCTGGACTAAAGCGAGACCCTACCTCGAAAAACCAAAAAAAAAAAAAAAGATATTAAAAGAGAGAGGGACTAAATGGAAAGCAGGGGTTCAGTGGGAAGGAGAAGACGGAGGGAGGACAAAAGAAAGTAATGGGAGAGATTATGATCAAAATATGTATATGTATGGAAACTGTCAATAAAAAATTTAAGAACTAAAAAAAACCAAAAAGGTAGGGAAAAGATGGAAACTTGCCTCTGGCAAAGCTTGGATGCCAGGTCATCACGTGACCACCATTTTAACTGCTTGTTCTAGTTTCTCAGCTACTTCAGTTCAGCTTGCAAACGGGGTGCCAATCACAGGCCAAAATACATGAGCAGTGAATGCCAATCAAAAGGGAAAGAATGAGCTGATTGTAGCTGTGTTTTAACAGGAAAATTCCTCTGGCCAACTCTTGTGTCTCTGAAGAGCTGTGCTGCTGGTAGTGGAGATGCTGCTGTGGCCACGGCTGAAGTCGATGGTGTGATTTTAGGTTTGGAAAGTAAGCGTGAAGCAGGAATGAAACTTTTTGGTATTTGTTGACACTGTCAAAATGCTTCTATTAAGTCCTCATGCCCTGTAAGATGCTCAGTATCACAAGCTTTCATCAAGCACCACATATCCAGATGAAAATGTCCCCAAAAGTCACCCCTTAGCACATGCCAACCCTTTTTCTAATCCAGGCTCATGTCTTCCTTCTATTCAAAAGCATTACCAAAATAGAATTAAAACTGCAGGGGCTGGAGAGATGGCTCAGCAGTTAAGTTATCTGAAAAACCTAATGACCCAAGTTTGATTCTCTAGTACCCATGAAAAGTACCCATGTAAAGCCAGATGCACAAAAAGGGGCGTGTGCATCTGGAGTTAGTTTGCAGAGGCCGGGGACCCAGGCATGCCCCCATTCATTCTCTCCCCCCCCCCTGCTTGCAAATAATTAAAATTTAAAATGCAAATGATGTTAAAAACTGGCTGGCAATCATTTCCCTAGCACTGGAGGTGGTACTCTGAAAGAAAGAGGGGCATCAAACAGTCGTCCTTGCAGACTGGCTGGAAGGTGAGAGTCTAGGTCATGAATAAAGGGCCCGTTTTCACTAATGCCATGGCTCTTGGTTGCCCACCAGAACTAGAGGGTAAGACCCTATTGAACAGGATACCATGTGCTTGCACTTCAGGACACTAAGAAATCAAGCTGAAGCTGACTAGCTGTTAGGCTGGAAAGTGCTATTTAGGTTATTGGGGTGGGGGGATCTTCAATGGTCTTAACCAGCAGTGGACCCTGCAAGCTACACAGCTGGACAGCCAGGCAAAATATGCCAACCAGTGTAATGGTGACATGTCTGTTATGTGGAATCAACTGCTCTCTGACTGCATTTGTGGCCCACCCACTCCATGGGAGGGAATTCCTGCCTGGTACTGAAAGCCTAATGAAAAGGTCATAAGCCCTACTACAGCTGTGTGACTAAATGGCTATATCATGCTCACCAAACTACCTTCTAAATACTTATGTTTATGCCCATATGTTAATGCTACTCTCACTTCAGGGTAGAGAAGTTTCTCTTTTCAGGTGATGGTGACCACTGGGAAGACTCAGAACTCACCACAGTGCTGGGAAGAAGAGACAGTGGAATGTTCAGTACCAGATGAGACATCTCTAGCACACAAGGCTCAGGGACCATTGCTGAAGAAAGACGTGGCAGTAAGAATGTAAGAGCCAAAAGATAAAGGGGAGAAGCTTCTTCAGGAATGGTGGCCTCTGCAGCCCATCTGAGAAGAGCTGAAAACAATGCTAACAGTAGCTAACACTCATCTAGCCCTCTCTCTAGGCCAGGTGCTAGGTATAATTCCAGACATTTTTCATGCATCTTCTCATTTAATCCTCACCATACAGTGGAGGCCCAGAAGGAGGCTGGGTCCAGGGTCTGATTTAAGAAGCCATGCTCTTGGTTCCCAGGCCTTTCATGTCCACTCTGTGGCCTGGGCCCCCTCACCATGTCAGGTCACATGCATTCAGACCCCATAGCATAGCATTGGTGTATATAAGATGAGGTGGAAATTTCTCATAGTTGACTTTCTTCCTTGGGTTCCCTGGCTGCAGTGTTCCTGGTAGGGTGGCATCTGACTGCTAATGGCTATGGGCAGCTTATTTTCAGTGTCCCTTTTGGGTGGGGCCTGAAGCCAGGCCTCTCCCCACTGAGCAGGCATTAAGCGCTGGCCCCAGCTGCAAGGCCTACCATACCGGCTCCTCTCAGCAGTGAATGCCTCTGACTCCCAGGACGCTCTTTATTTTTAGCACATGGTGACTCCCTTTCTTGGCTTGCAGTGTGGCTTTGCTTGCTGGTGCTTTAACTTGGCATTTTATCCAGAACTAAGTGTGTTCATGTGCTGGAGCAGGAGGCAGGGAAGCTCAGTCTACCATACTGCCTGAAGATCCAAAACACAGTCTGTGAAGAGAACGTCCTGGCACTCTACCTTCCTCCTGGAAACCTGAGTCTGATTTCAGACATGCTCAGTGTGAACTGTCAAAGGAAACACCAAGCAGAGGACTAGATGGAGCAGGCCCTGCAGTGTGAGCCTAGGCCTCTGGAGAGAAGTCAGGGCCAGGCCTTTAGAACTAGTCACCGGGCGCATAGATGTGATGGCTGAAACTCTCCAAGCTGCTTTGCTCACCAGGAAGGGAGGACTGAGCTCACGATCATGGCCCCAAGAAAGAGTCAAGGAGCCAGCTGTCGGGAGAGCAGCAAGAGAATGAAGCTCAGGGGAGAGAGGTTTTTCAACAAGAGCATGATGGACAGGTACCAGGACTGCAGCAATGTCAGACAGATGAGGGAAACGTCAGGGCCCCCATGTGACGAGGACGTCCTGAGAAGCAGTTCAGGCAGGCTTCTGTGAATGACAGAAAGGAATGACCAGAGGCTGCCACTGTTGGTTTCCTTGGCCTTCCTTCCATTTTCTCATCTGCATCATCTGACTCACTTCCTATCAAGACCAAGGCTCAGAAAGTTTGAGGCCAGAAGCCCAGGCCATCCGCTGCCTCCTCTACCACACCAGGGAGGAATGGCCGTGGTGCTGCTTCTGATTCAGGGAGCAGAGGTACTGTCTGAACCAGAGATTCAAAGAATGAGCATGTTACCCATGCTGGCCTTGAGTGTCCATGGATGCCAGGGAGTGGGAGCCCTGCTCCTAAATGGTCCCCTTCCAGGCCACACCCTCAGACCAGGTCCTTTCCTCATCAGTGACAGCCTCTTCCATGCCAAGAACTTCAGTTTGTATTGTGCTTCTGCAAAGAAACCAAATCTCTGGACCAATCTGGCAGAGAAGAGTCACTCTGAGCATGTCCACAGGACAAGCAGAGTATGTGGTACATATGTGTGTATGTGTTCATCTGTGTGGCATGTGGAACACAGGACTTTGATTCCTATTACAAGTGACTCACCTACCTTCCAGGAGTTCCCTGGCCCAGATTACTCAGGAATATGTCAGCCTCTTCTCAGGATCACTCCAGGCAGAGAAAAGATCTTGGCAGCTTCCCAGCTGCCCAGACCCAAACCTGGGGGGGTCAACTCCTTATACCCATCCTCACCTCATCTCAGCATGGTGCCTCCTGGAATCCTGTCTTCAGAACACATCCCATACCAGTCTACTTCCGCTGGCCCCACTGCCACTAGTTGACATCACTTTACACCTGGACTCTGCCCTCACCTCCTAACTAGGCATCTAGTGTCCACGCTTGGTCCCCACTCCTCCAAATTTGTTTTCTACACAGTAGCAACAGTAATTAAAAACACTAAAAATAAAGAGCTACTAAACTAGATTGTGTCTGTCTCCTGTTCAAAGCCTTTCTGTGTACTTAGAATGGAATATGACTCCTCTCCCGGGCTGTGAGCCCCAGCCACACTGATCTATGAGTCATTTGATGGCACAATGCCTTTTCTGTGTTGGCCCTACCACTGGCTGTCCCCTCTGGTGCAGTTGATTCCCTTTTGTCATTCAAGCATAAAGGGTTTGATCTCAGTGTGACCTCCAAGTACCAAACCTAAGTGCCCATTCACCCTTGCTGCAATATCTGCCTTTTAAAAAAATCTTATTGCCCTTGTTGATTATTCTTGAACTCAACCAACATGTCTTCCTCATCTCTGGGTCAGCAGAGCATTCAAGTCTTCACTCCTGCTAAACAGCATCTGTCTACCCCGGATGACATAAAGCTGTGAGCATGGGGCTTGAGCTGTAGCCTTGGGGCCTGGCAAAGAGGAGGCATTCGATAAATATTTGATTTGCAGAATGAATAAGAGCTGTAAGGTGATGTGTACTCAGGAAATCAGAATTGGCTGATACAACTTTTTGCTTAGGTTTTGTGGCTTTGAAGAGGCAATATTCCAAAGTGGCCTCAGCACTGGAATAAATCACTCCTGTCTGTTTTCCTGGGCTGGTCATGACTCCTTGTTTGTATCCAGCCAGCAGTTATTTAGGTCCTACTACGTATAAGCCTGTGCTCAGTGTCAGCCCATCCTGCTGCTGGCACCAAGAGGCCAGCCACAGACAGTCTTGACCTAACCAATGACTGAGTGATTTACACTAGAAGTCACCCACGGTACAACCAGGTGGCAGGACTCCTCCTATGCCTATACTCTGTTCTCGATTCAGACTTCCTGATATCTAGGGTTTCAATGTAACTCCTAGGGACAGGACTTAGAGACCAGCATGCTACATTTCTCAGTCTTACTTCCTCTGCCTGCATTGGCTTGATTCATCACAAGCATCCACACAGTGACTAGGCAGAGTGTGGGGTCCAGCAGGAGCACGCTGTGTCCCATTGGCACCGGAATACCAGCTCTGAGATCACAGGGTCACTCTACCTCCTGAAGCCTCAGTTTCCTCTTTTTCAAAATAAGGACTATAAAACCGCTGGCTTCTCGGGTTGTTACAGCCTCTTGCTCCTCCCCGCCTTATAGACCAGTAAGTTCTCACTAGTCCAACTCAAGGGACAGGAGAGGAGAGAGCAAGTAGTTCATTTTGGGCAATATTTCTATGGCCAGTCTTATGACCAGACATTAATAACAAAAGAAGAATGCTACTCAGAACAACAAATATACAGTTCAGACAACAAATGTGTGCTGGGTGAGTAGCAGAGATTGAGGAAAACAAGACAGCATCATGAAGGAATGTCATGGAAGGAGGAGGCAGGCATGGAGGCAGGTCTGCAGAACAGATGAATGTTCTGCCTCATGCTGTCTGTCACCTGCCAGTGTCCTAGGAGTGCAGACATGGGAGCTATCCATTCCCAGGGCCTGGAGGCAATGGCTGAGAGGGGAAAAGAATGCTGTGCGCCTAGCCACCACTCTTCCTGACACCAACACTTGACAGATGCCACTCCCTAGACTGCTGTGTCTTCCTGCCTTCTGCACTGACAGACTGGCCCTCTATAGACTGGGAAGCAACCTGGCTCCCAGCCCTTGGGCGCAGAAAAAGAAGAGAGCCTAACTGATGTCCTGAGTCCTCTGATTCTTGGTGACATAAAACTTCAGCTCCCTGGCACCTTTTTTTATTTCCACCTCCATGTACATGTACACTGAGGTAGCAGAGACAGCTCCCTGGGTGGGAGCTACATTCCAGGATCCCTAAGATGTTATGGAGGTTTGCTTTCATGAACTGCAGAGCAGGTCCAGCCACCTGACCAGTGCTGACCAACCAAGCAGTGCAATTGTAGGCCTGCTCTGAGATGGTGCTGCCCATGGTCCCAGAGTCAGACAGCATCCTTTGGAAAACACTGTCTGCAGCTTCATTCAGTGCCCTGCCTGTCCCCAAGTGGGTCACATCTCTGTTCAGGGCCACTATATCTGCTCTGCCTTCACAAACTATATAACCCCCAGAGTTCCCTGAAAGTCACAGTTAAGGTCTATGCTGAGAAAGGTCCCAAACTCAACCCTCTGGGTCCCCACACAGTTCCTAGCAGCCCAAGAAACAATAACAACATCTTTAAATGATGGAAAATTCATTTGAAAAAACCTCCAAAACCCTTCTGAACAAAAGCCCCACTGCTCAGATGGTCTTAGAAGAACAGAACTGTCAGCAACTGCAGAGACGATGGCTTTCTCCAAAACCATTGCTCAGCTGTGATTCACGCAGAAGGCCATACACAGAGGGCTGCTCTGCAGAAACTGGGCTATGTGTTGGACACCTTTACTCCTCTCCCTTGGCCCCTGGTGGTCCCCACAGTCATCCTAGAAAACACTAGGGCTCCATAAAACCCTTCAGGGAGAGGAGGCCTGAAAGCAAACCTAGTTTCCAGACTCCAGGGTGATGTGTCTCACCCGCCTTTGCTAAGGCCAGATATCAAGAAAGTTGCAACTTAAAGAAGTGAGGCTCATTTTAGATGACCTACAACATAATCCTTAAGTATTTTAAAGGCCCCTGGGCCCGCCAAATAGGAAATGGAGTCCAGCCCCACTGACTGGCAGAGAGAAGGTCGGAAATGAGTTGTAGAAGCACATCTGACAATTCCATACAGTTTCTCAGTTCTGCGGGACATAAACAGGTCTTGAAAGGCTTGGACTGTGGTGCTGTAAGAGACCCTGGACCAGGCAGGCCAGGAGGTGAATGCTAATGAGCTATGGAAATAGCAATTACTTCCCCCATGTCAGGCGCCGTGCCAGCTATGGAGGATAAAGAGGTCTGAGATATTTTTAAAGTATTTTTACAGCAGAAAAACTTTCCTACAGACTCAATTATATAACTATCAGACTCTACCTCTGAGCTGAAAGTATCCAAGGCCTTAGGGGGAAAAAAGGAAAGAAATCATTTTTTCCGACACGAGGGTCACAGGTTTCTCCAGAGAAACTCTGAGCTATACGGCCAGTGACCCAGGGCAGCTGCAAACCATCAGCCCAGAGACTTTCCCAAGAGCAATTCTGAGCCTGGTCAAGAGGAAGGCAGAAGTCATGTGCTTACCCGGCCATGGTGGATGACTCTGAGGGGTCCAGGACGATCCCCTTAAGGGGCTTCCAAGCCCAGCCATGTAAGTGCTCCCCACTCCCTTGAACAAAAATGGTGCTGGTGTCATGAAAGCTTTGCAGATGTCCAGAGAATGTCTCATTGCCTCACTGTCCTCAGCAAAGCACAGGCAATCAGAGAAAGCCTGGGGTTTAAGCCCTACAGCTATTCAGCAAGGAAAGGCCAGCCAAAATCAAAGGGGCAGACTTAAGGAGATTAACTTACAGCCCAGGTTTTTGTCAGCCTGAAGATGGGAGCACTTTGTAATGCTGACACCACAGACATGAGAGAATGAAGGTTGTTGAGTTCTAGAAGTTTCTGGAAAAAAAAAGATATGGAATACATTATTTTGCTGCTATAAACAACAGAACAAAACATACCCAAGTGTTACCAAATGTTGTCATATTTATGCAATTCAATTACACTTAAAAATATCTCATGTAGAAAATATAACTCTTGAAAGTTCATAGGAACCATATGCTCTTTTTCTCCCAAATTGTCAAAAGGTGAGTCTGCATCTGAAATATGTGCAAAATTTCATAAACTGACTCATCTGGTTGTCGGGCAGAAACATGGCTCAAGAAGAGATTTGATTATCCCTTTATGTTCTTTCTTTAGATGACTCTGAACCCTCCCCAACAGGCTTCTGGAAGCTAAGACCTCAACTGTGCCAACAGCATCAGTGGGTTCTACTGTGAGTACCTTAACGCTCAATGAGAAAGAGGCCAGGGAAGATGCTATCAATCTGCATAATTGCTCTCAGTTGGGAAGGCAGGACTCGGGCTTTCCAGGCACTTGACCATGCACATTTGATCCAGGACCCAAATGAGTGAGAGCATTTGGTGTCAATGAACTTGCTCAGGCAAGTTCTTTACCACAGAGGGCGCGGAATGAGATAGAGTGGTGAGTCAGGGCAGAAAAAGCACGATAGCTCTAATCTTGACTTTATGCTAAGGGAACATTCTAACAGGACTGGGGTTCCTATTTCTCACTACTGGGAGGCAGCAGGCAGTGAAGCCTAGGTCAGCAAACAGGCTCTAGAGCCCCAAACACCTGGCTCCAACCCCAGCTCTTTCTACTTGTGTTTCCTTGTTAAGACACCCGAGCCTTCTGACCCTTTTGTCTTGATGTCGAGGTTAAAATGGGGAGGCCTATGCTACATGAGAGGTGTGTCAACTGCCTAGGCCAACACCTGCCCCCAGAGAGACATGTGCAGAAAGGAACCAGTCGCAGTCTTCTCTGTCTGGAAGGCTAGTCTCCCCTTTCCCACCTTGTCTTGGATACCTTCAGGACCAGGTGCCACTTCTAATATGCCTTCTGCAACCATGTTTCCAATTCTATAACATAGACTGGGCACCTCATCTCTGTGTGCCTGCCCAGCCCGAGAGTGCTCCCTGCACTCTGGGTTGTATCTATTTATCACCTTTCTCTCTCTCCCCTGGGACCACTTGTCCCCTGAGAGCAGGGATCAAGTGTTACCTACCACTCTGTTACAGTACTACTACAGTGCCTACCACACAGTGGACAAAATGAGGAAGCAGATGAACAGCTCTGCTCCTACTTGGAAATGTCACCCTGACCACACAAGTTATGCTTCATCTCATACATCTTGTAACAATCTCTAATCGTTTCCTGTGTGTAAGAATAGATGCTCTGAGGGAACCAAATTCATCCTAGCATCTGACTTGCTATGTCTGTCCCAGAATTTCCTCCTAGAGCTGGAAAGCCTCTGGGAGATTATGTAATCCACCCTTCCTCTTTTAGGAGCAGGAAGGATCCTGCCCAAGGATACACTTTAGGTGTAGGACAGAAAGATAATCTATACCAAGGAAGAGGCAGAGATTAAGGAGGGGTCAAATTTTAGACTCCTAGGTGGGGGGCCATAACTCATTTCCAAATGGCAAGCCCCAAGAAGGCTAAAACCATACCCCACTGCCTCTTCTGGCCTGGCATAGACCTGATTGACAGCAACAAGTAGTACTAAGCACAGTACCAATTCCAAGTGCTACAGGAACTAATCATGACCATGGTCCCTAAGACAGTTACAGACTGCTTGCTGTCTTTAGCCTTCCATGGGAGGGGCAGGAGAGCAGTTCCACTGAGACATGACAGCAACTCCTACTCTGTCACTGGCTAATTTGGGCCCTGAGAATGGACAGGTCAGCACTCTCCACTGCCCACCCCTTCCTGTTGTGCAAATGGAACAGTACTAACGTGACCACAGCAGCACAGCAGCCACTCCACAGCCTGCCATGGAAGGGCCTCAGCCCAGGGCAGCTTTGCTAGAGCCCTAGTACAAAGACAACCCACACACTGAGATCAAGCTATGAGCCAGGCAGAACAAAGCTGCTGCAGAGCGGGATGGGAGGTGGTGGGGTCAGAGCATGGGGAGGAGCTTCCTGGGTGTGACAGTGTACAGGATGGCATAGCCTGGCATGCAGAGATGAGGGAAGAGGCGGGGAAAGGTGCGTGAGGTCTGACAAGCAACAAGGATACAGCCCATCAGAACAGGACAGGAGGTAAGGTTAGGGACAGCAGTGTCATCTAGCTCCAGCCTTAGCTCAGGACTAGTGGCACAATTAATCATGCAGGCTATGGCAAAATCAGAACTATGAATGGATTCCTGGACTAAAACGCAGGTTAGGAGAATGGTTGCCACAGAATTATGGGATGGAGGGGCATACCGCTAAGGCATCCAAGGCACTGGCATCCAGATGGGTCTCACAGTTGGCTCTGCCTGGGTTACAGCCCCCCAGCCCCACTGTGTGGACCCTAGAGAGCAGGCTCAGAGCAAAGCACTTCCCAAAGTACTGAGAAAACAGGTATTGATACAAAAATAAATAAATAAAAATAATAAAACAGCTTACCTTGGCTATTTTCACAAAATGGCTCAGGATTTCTGCCCTTATTTTTAAAGTCTGTGCTGTTAGAATTTCTCGTACAACCCAAAAACTGACCTGTAGAATCAAACACACACACATACACACACACCAGAGAAGTGGTTAAGCACCAAACCCACCACATCACCCTTGCCTATCACCACTGTGAAATCTCAAAGAAGCCAAGCAGCTTCCAGAGCATGGCCTGGGGTTGTGAGGTGAACAGTTTTTTTGAGGAACCCAGCACCAGCTATGTTCCCTGTATCCCTTCTCTGACACACACCATGGGGCTGAGAGGAGTAGGCATCCTCTCATTCAGGGCATTGCTGGGTCCTGAGATATATAAGTGTCTCTGCAATTGCTGCAGGGAACTGGGAGATGAAGCAGACTGGGATCTGCTCAGAAGGATCCAGATGTGAGGAGACTATGAATGAGGGGAGGATGGATGGACAGGTGATTAAAGGAACACGTTTACTGACATCACCCGCTGGGAAGTCCAAAACCCTGACAGAAGGAAGAGAGCACTGATATATGCACAACTGCAACAAGTTTGATTTTCTAAAAGGTTTGCCGATAATCTACAGAAGCAGATTTCAAAGTTCCACAAAGCCATGAGGGACATGGGTCTGCTCTTCCAGGACAATATGTGCCAAAAGCATGAGCAAGCAGCTTTGGTGGAGAACTTCCTCCATGCCTGACCTCTCACACCCAGAGTCTTGAGCCTCTGGTCTGTGGATGGGAATAAGAAAATCATCTGTCAGTGTAAGGCTGACTACAGTACCACAAGGAAACACAGCCAAGAAAGGCTGGGAAATGGTTAGCATTTCTTGTTTATGCCTCACTGACATTATAATAGTGGTGCCCCCCAAAAAAGAACCCCCGTAGCTCTGGCCAGGAGGTGGTGCATGGGCCACGGCATGGGGACTTGTGCAATGACAAGGAAGGAGAGGCCTGGAAACCTCCCAGATTTTACAAGGAAAGAGACAGTGAAGGATGGCCCTGAGTTACAGCCGCTGGCTGTGCAATGAAAATGCATTCTCCCACTGTTCAAAGAGAAACTAGGGAAGAGAAGCCCAGGAGCAGCACTCTGCCTTCTAGATTAAGCAGGAGCTTTATCGAAGTGTTTTCTCAGTGCCATTATCAGCAGCTGCCTCCAAGGCACACCCACGTTTCCATAGAATCACTTTTTCCAAGGAATTGCCAAAATTAAGTTCAGACTCACATGTTTACTAGACATTTATGGAAGAAAGTTCTTCTAGGTACAAAACTAAGATCAAAAGCCTTGTGTTTTAATATGTGCACTTTAATGTCATATAATCTTAAGTGTGATACTTTATATGTGTAATGTAACTGATTTCTGCATGCCAGAACTTCACGCACTTCCTGGCACAATTCTGGAAGGTGGCAGAGTACACTTTGGACCTGTGGTACACACAGTGTGCAGAGGCATCTCTGAGATAATAGTACTATGTGGAGCCCCACTGTGTGCAGGCTACAGGCACTGAGTAGTGTGGAACTCACTAAAGGAGACTTCCCGACATTTCAGAACTGAAAGGCTGCTGTGATCATGGCTGGAGAAGTTCAGATCACATGGACAGGAGAAAGGGAAACTTGACAGAAAAGGGCAGGGCACTGCAGATGGAAGACCTGGCACAGTAAGGCTGGATGGAGGCCCTGAGGCAGCTGAGCAGCTGACAGGGTGTATGGAAAGACGGTGCTGGAAAGGGAGCATGAACCAAGCCTCTGTCCTACACAAGGGTTTCAAGCAGAGTGATGAAGGAGAACCCTCTGTCAAGCAGGGACACCCACTAGAACCCTGAGGCAATGGTCTGTGAGAGAGGGGGGCCTGCAGAGGGCCGTAGGGAAGGAGATGTGGACAAGGGACACATAGGAAAGCTACGACAGAGGTGGGTACAGCATACTTCTGTACATTTTCTGTTCTTTTCTAACTATAGAAATTAACAGAAGGTTAATGCAAAAAGAAAAACACAAGGGAAGCAGAAAGAGCACAAAAGACAAGAATCATTTGCAACCTTGGGCTGACAGTGTGGTGTGTGTCCTTATGGTCTTTTTTCCATACCTACCATCCATGGTTGGCTTTTTCAATTTAATTGGTAAACAGTAGCCATATCACAAGAAGCTTTATAAGTGGATAAATATTCATCTGTAATTTTTTGCAGCTTCCAAGTATTTCATTTTAAAGATACACCCATACTTCACAATCCTCTACTGCTGGGCGGGTTGTTTCTAATACAGTTGTAATTAACGCTGTGGTGAACATCTTTATACAAACATAGGTCTTTGCATGTTTTTATTAAAAATGTATATACCTTTTTCAAAAGTATAAAGAATTTGCCCCTCAAAAGATATTGTCTATCCATCAGCAAGTTTAAGAATTCTCATACATAGGGCAATTCTTCTCTAACCCAATAGACAAAATGCTCTCTCACTGTTTGTATTTTGTCTTTCTTTCATGACCATCCAGTTAACTAATTTTTTTGCATTTCTTAGCATTTTTCTATTCCAAACACTTATAAGCCATTACACTGTTCGCCTTGTGAGCTGCCTGTTCAAGTTCCTCACCCATCTTCTTTTTTTTAGATCAATATTTTTATTGTCCAAAATTAGATACATTGTATTAGTAAATATTACGTTGCTATCCCCAATTCCCACCTCCCTGACCCCAATCCGCTGGGTATCCTCCTTGGTAGGCATACTGGATCGTTCCATGGGGTAGGAGGTTATGGATAGCACAACAGGCAGCCAGGTTTCCTACACACACACACACACTTGTGTGTTGTTGCTGAGGCGGGCAATGTCTCTGGATATTCTCCCCCACCATGACTCTTACACTCTTTCCGCCCCCTCTCCCGCTTACTCACCCATCTTCTTAATGTGACATCTATCCTCCTAGTATTTTTTGATAAAAAGCTGCTTATGTATTAAGTAACATGCATTTACCAAGTGTGTGGAAAAACTGGTACAATTATATACTATTTGGGGGAATAGAAATAGTTCTATTTTGAAGAACAACTTGAACTTACCTTCCTGGACATTTAAGGAATATTCTCTTAAGAATGTTTACCTTATAAAAACATGAAACTATTTTGGAAACACTATTAATAAAAGTAAAAAAAAAAAACTAAGTTCTTACTAATTGGATACTAGTTACATAAATTATGATCCTATCTCCACTGCGGAAGGAAGTCCAGAGCACAGTGGGCTGAGCAGAGGGTTATGTGGCACTTTCATGAGGACACAGTATCCACATAAACTGAGGCTCTACACACACATGTGCATGTGCACACATATACATCAAGAACATTTGTCTATTCTTTCCCATTTACTGACTCAATCACTCATTTATATTAGCACGGCTTCATGAATACTTTATCGTATTTTTGGTAATAATCCAATGTCATGTTATTTATTTTGCTATTCCAACTGTTCCCACTTTGCTCATCCAACACAAGTGTTCAGGCGGCTCTGCCTCCCTTGGCCCCACCAGCATTAGTGGTTTGTAGGTTGTTTGGTTTGTGCACGTCCTTTCTTTCTGGTACCATCGCATGAACTCATTCCTGGACACTTCTTGCCCTGCTCCTAATATCAGCCATCTCTCTAAGAAGCTTTGTTTCCATGTAGTAGACAATGGCAGCAGAAACTATGATCAACAACAAACAGGTAATGGGTGTGCTTGTTAACACCAGGATACCAATGTTGCTTGGTCTTCTCAGTTGGCAGAGCTGGGAAGTGTGTGTGAGGGTACTAGTACATGTATTACACACAGCTATAAATACTTCTACATGTAACCATATATATCTAGATTAAGTTACTGTGAGTTCACACTCATGTCAAATCCATTATCACAGACATTTCTAGTCTTTGTCTTCCTTATCCATCAGAGAGAGACCAGCTCCACTCTGTCATCTGTAATCTGTAGCCCTGTTGTTCAGTTCCTGCATATAGCCATCAGTGCTGCTTCATCTTGGTTACCCAGCCCTCCTGGGAAAGAGCTTAAGGACAGAGTACAGGACTTCTGTACAGTCCCTTCTGTCTTTAGACTTACAGGCTCCATTCTACTCCACAGTTACCTAAATGAGCAACTCCCTCCTACTCTCCTACTCTCATACATTTAGAATTGTATAGGGAGTTATATATATGACTGGAGTCTTTGTTCTGCATTCCTTTCTAGGACCTCTCAATCTCCAAGTTGAATTTTTAGTTTGTATTTATTAAGCTCTTATTAAGCTCTCTTCTTGGTAATATAAAGTTCTGTGGGTTTTCACAGACTAGGCCATATACCCATCATTACAATACTATATGAAATAGTTTTACCATTTTAAAAATAAAAATCTGGGCTGGGAATGCAATTCAGTGGTAAAGTACTTTGCCTAGCATGTGAAGGCTCTGGGTTCAATCCCCAGCACCACACAAACAATAACAAAAACAAAATCACTTGTGTTTCACCTACTCAACCTTTCCCCCATCTCCAACCTCTGCAATCATTGATCTTTCTGTTATCTTTTTCAGAATCTCAGAGAGGAAGGAAGGAAGAGAGAAGGGAGGGAAGAAGGGATGGGGAGGGAGGGAGGGAAGAAGGAGGGGGAGGGAGAGAACTAGTAAGATTGAGTGCTTTGGTCATTCCAGCACCATCTGCTGAGTGACTGTCTTTTCTCCATGCCTGTGTGTCTTTGTGGAAAACCAGTTAGCTCTATTTGTATTCATCTGTACTATGTTCCATTGATCTAAGTGTTTCCCCTTTTGCCAATATTGACTCCTCTAACTTTGGAGTGAAATTCTTTTCAGTATTTCACTGGTGAGTCTAGGTCTTTAGGTGTTCTAAATAGCCTTTCCAGTAAATAAGGCTGTTGCTATTTACAAAACAGCTGTTCAGGCCTCTGAGGGAGACACACAGAATCTACAGGTCCAGGGGGAAGAACTGACTCCATACTTGAGTATTTTGATCCATGAAGCTAGAATTTCTCTCCGTTTTTTAAAATCTACTCTGATTACTTATACAACATTTTGTAGCTTTCTACATAAACCACCTATTTTGTAAAATAAATACCCCAGTCTTGTTTTGGTTTTGGTGTTATTGAAAACAGTGCTTTAGACTCCAAATTCCAATTCTTCGTTGCTGGTATATACAGGAAAGCAACTGACTTGCAGACTGACTTTGTGTCCTGCAGCCCTTCTGTACCTGTTTATTCATTCCTGGAGGGTTTTAAAAATCTATCTATTTGGAATATTCTACATAGACAGTCATGCCAACTATGCCTAATGACAGCTTGATTTCTTTCTCTCTGAGATGAATGTCTTTTTGTTCTTGTCTTATTCTGCTATCCAGGTCTTCTGTACCATGTTGCACATTAGCTGGTAAGAGAGTCCATTCTTGTTTTATTTCATATCTTATGGGGTAAATGTCCACTGTCTTACTAGTAGGTATGGTCTTGGCTAAAGAATTTCTATAGATGTTCTCTATCAAGTTAAAGAAGTTCCTCTTTATTTCTAATTTGATGATGATGATGATGCATGTGTATGTATGTATGTATGTATGTATGTATGTATGTATGTATGTATATATATATGGAGCCTTTAGTGTGTATATGCATATTTGGATGTGTGGGCACATATATGTGTCAGGGTACACATGTATGTGTGCTTGCACATACGGAGGCCAGAGGTCAATGGTGTCTTCACTCTTCAGCTTATTTTTTTGAGTCAGGGTCACTTGCTAAACCTAGAGCTCACCAATTCAGCTAAACTAGCTGGCCAGCAAATCTCAGAGAGCCTTTTATCTCCACCTTCCCAGGGTTGGGCTCACAGGCATGCACCACCATGCCTGGCATCTGCATGAGTCCTGGGGATCCAAACTCAGGCCTTTGTGCTTATACAGCAGCCCAGAGGTTTTTTGTTTGTTTGTTTGTTTTCCAATCATGGATAAATGTAGGACCTTGTCAAATGTCTTTCAGGCCACCTGATTATGCTGGTATGATTTTTTTTCTTCTTCAGCCTATTATTACAGTGGTTTACTTTAATTAATTTTTTAACTACTGAAAAAGTCATGCCTATTTGGAATATTTCCCACTTGGTCATGGTGTTTTATGTGTAAAATACTGTTGTTTTGGTGGTACAGATAACACTAGAGGTTGGCTATACTTCAGTCCTCTTGCCCCTCAGTACTTTCAGAAACTGGAGGGGGGGCAGGGGTACGTTTGTGTACTAGTTATTTGTCCTTCTGTGCCCCCACTCCAAGCTGTGAAAAGCAACCAGAGAAAACCACCTGCCCCCATACTCTGCTTCATCTGGGCCACTGTCACTTCCCAAGAGCCTTCCATGTTTTCACAGTCAGCTCTCTCCCTTACCACGGAAGTCTGTCAAGTTGTTGTGCACCCTCTGTTCTTCCTTTTGCCTCCTGGTTCCCAGAGAAAGAGAAGCCATGGGCCTTCTTGCACTGTGTTTAGGCTGGCCTGCAGCTGTCTCCCTTCTGCCAGCACCTCACATATGACTAACCCATGGGTCTCCACCTCTTCCACCTTCTCTAGAACTTTACATCATCATATAGCCCCCATCTCTCCTCACATTTAGCATTTTTTAGCCCACTGGATTCTTCCATTCAAAACATGAACATCCTCAAGGCTCTGGCCATTTAAAGAAGAAGTATACAATTAACTCCCTGGACTTCAATGACCCCTCCAACCACTCCTTCTTCCATCTTTAGAGTCACTATTTCCAGGGTCACCTACACCTCCCCTCTCCATCACCCAAGTCCTATCACTCCACCGGCTATGTCCTGACAAAGCTGCCTGTCTGAGGTCACCAGTACATCCTGCTGCCAAATTCCATGGCTTTTTGTCAGCCTGTCCCCCAGGTGACTCTTGCTACAGCACTCCCCCAATCTTGAAGCACACTTCCAAATTCTGCCCTTCCAGAGTATTCTTACTTCTCTCAGATGCCTTTTCTTGGTCTTCTGTGCAGCTGCCCTCTGACCTCTGCCCATCATAAATGTTGCAGTTCTCACTTGGGCTGTTTCTCTAATTACACTTCATCTTTTCAATAATTTCAACATCCTCAGGACACATTCCTGAGCCGCCTATCATTCAGGCCCCAGCCTCCGACTTTGACTTTCCCCTACCTTTTAACTTAGAGTTTCTACCATTCTGCTCCCTTTGTAAGTTTAACATGAAGCATTTCCTATGTGTCCAATACTGGACTAAATACTGTTGTCATTCTCAGCTGCAGATGAGGAAACGGAGGCTCCAGGAGCTCAGTGACTGCTTCTGTATCTAGAATTCGAGGAAGTATCCTGCCATCACGTGTCAAGACCACCAGGAATGGACACCAGTGAGCTCATCCCAGAGAAAGCAGCCCCAATGGTGGATCAGGCCTGGCCGCTGGCCAATTTTCATGGCTATGCCCAGGACCAGGAGTTGCTGGCCCTCAGAGCAGCTCATGGGCCTGAAGAAAGGCCATTTCTTTGAGCAGCTGTTTAAAAAAATGAGACTTTTGTACCACTTGGTTGGTGCTAGACACATGCATTTGTTTGCAGAGCAGGTTGTGCAGTCTGCCAAGCTGAGCTGACACCATGTGTGAAGCGGATTATATCAGAGTCCCTGAAGGCCATCTTCAGGAGCTGTTGCTGGTCAGAGGTGGGGACTGAGTTGGCTCCCAGCCAAAGTTTTGTGGCAGAAACTATGAATCTCTGACAGTTTGTGCACATATGTTTGTTTTTGTGTAAGACTAAGCTCAGCTTATATTTACAACAGAAAAAGAAAATAAGAAAAAGGCTTTAGAACTTCTCTGTTCAAAGCATTAGAAAATTACGTCTTTCTTGGCTATGATTATGTCTCATCAAAGTACATTCATGCTAACCTCAGCCTTGATCTTCAGACTATAAGCTGGTGCCTCTGGAGGCTCCAGCCATCCCTGAGAGGGGAGGGCAGGTTGAGCAACAATGATGTGCAGGGCCAGGCATTTCTGAGAGGAAAAGCACAGCTGGAGCCAAGATCCCAAGGGACTATGGCCCCAGCACCCAGAGGGCCAGTCACACACATTACGCAGCCTTCAGGTCACTGCCCTCATTTGAAACCAGAAAAACAAGAAGGAAGAAAAAGAAAAACTGAGAACAGTTCCATTTGGAGGTTTGGTTTGTGCAAAGGGAGCCTTGCAAGGATCATTCTAGCAGACGGTGTTCTGGTGTTCCAGTGGAGAATTCAGAAGCCTGACCCCACAGTTGATCAACAACATCCAGTATCACTATACTAAACAGGGATGCAGCTCATTGAACGAGCCAGTTTCAACAGTGTGTGGCCAGTTCAACTCAGGAAGTGTTTTCCTGAGAACTTCATTCATTTGCTCCACCTTTGTCTACTAAGGTCTTTAAAGACAGGCCCAACATTGGCAGGGCCATGTAGATAAGATGATAAACAAGGCAGGCATGGCCCTCACAGAGCTCAGAGACAAGAGGGCTCACAGTTACACAAGAATGGTCACGTGGAGAAAGACAAAGCGCAACGAGGGAATGTTTGACAGGGTGACCTCAGACAGACTTGGGGAAAGTTCCCAAGGAAGGATCATTCAGGCTAAGGTCTGAGTAAGAGTTGAATAGGGAGGAAGAATTCTGGGCACATGGTGGGGAGGGCACTGGCAAGACAGATATGGCATATCAGGCAAGAGATGGCAGGCCAGCATGGTGGGGCCTGAAAAAGGAAGGAAGAAGCAACAGAAAGAAAGGTGAAGCTGAAGGAGTGGACAGAGGCCACATCCTATGCAGGGACCCTGAGAGAGCACACGTGAAGCGCCCCAACCTTAGCTTACATGGAATCAAAGCACAGGAAAAGTATTTTCACACACTCTGCCAACTAGACTGTGATGATCTGAGTGGGTGATGCTGAGAGCTTCAGGCAGAGTACTGGGACATAGGGTCAGGTGCTAGAGACTGGATCCTAGTGGGCTGCATCTGACTGGTATAGCAGATTGCCACCAGAACAGGTACATGCAAGGGGTGCTGCTTACCTGGTTAAATCTCCGGGTAAAGGCCACGACATTAGGGGCGAGACTATGTTTCTCCTTCTTACTCCATCCACAGCTGGCAAGTTCCTAGGAAGCAGAGAGTCAAAATCAACAGGGAACCTAATAAGAATGCAAAATACTCCAGGGTCTCTAAGTGGAAGGTGGGCAAGGAGATGGCAGGGCTGAAGCCTCAGCTACACCTGCTTTCCCCGGGCAGGAGAAGAGGCTGGGTCTGCAGAGGAGGTAAATGCAGGCAGAGGAGAGGAGACATGGGACACTCTCCCCCATCACTCTCTCCATGTTTCCCAAGATTTCTGCGCCAAAATCTTCTTAACCTCACAACACCACTCTTCCAGCTTCTCAGGGCCAGAAGGCCATTTTTACAGTGCAAATTATCTGAGAGGGGGCGTAAATGTTTAAACCAGCAGGATTCATTCTGTCCTGGAAGTGACTTCAGAGCCCCAGGCTAACTTAAAATTAAAATCTAGCTGAGGAATCTCCGATTTCATTAGCCACACGACACCATCCATTCCTGGAGTCAGGCAAAGTCCCAGGACAAGCCCACTGCAAACAGAGAAGCTTCTGGGATTAGCTGGGACGCCTTCCCATCTCCATAAAAGCTGGCCCCTTCCATCTCCCCTAGAACCAAAGGGCAGAAAAGAAGGGTACCAGAGTACTGTTAGAATCCTCTGCAGGGGTATGTCTCTACTTTCCTAAGCAAGCTTAGCATCATAGTGTGATGAGTCAAAGTAGCTATGTTTTACCTATCACTAAGGCTGGTACCTATCTGAGGATAACAGGAGGATATAAAAGGACCCAAGGCAAAGCCATTATATAAGTCTCAGCATTCCTTGTGTGCCTTGGGAAGCCCTGGCAGAGAAGGAAGGAAAGGTGGTAGTAGGTGTTAACATTCTCTACCCTGAGTTGAGACCTCTTGTTAATTCATACTAGGCCTCAGTATAATTAGCAACATTTTTTTTGCTATATACCATTTATTTGAGAAAGGGATAGAGAGAATGGCATGCCAGTGTCTCTTGCCACTGCAAACAAACTCTAGACCCACTGCCCACCACTTTGTGCATCTTGTTTTAGTGGGAACTTGGGAATTGAACCTGGGCCAGCAGGCTTTGCAAGCAAGTACCTTTAACCACTGGAACATCTCCCCAGCCCCAACCTGGAACATTTTAAGGATCTTTAGCGAGAGCCAGCTGCCCACGAGCTGGAACAAACACAGATCAAGGAAGCTGGGGGCTGGGGACAGTGGGACTAGCCAAGACAAAACTTGCTGTCTGGACAGTTATGTCTGAAGTGCTGAGTTTATCAAATCATCTTAGGACCCAATGATGAGTCCCGGCAGGCACATGTGGGACGCTGGCTGCAGGTGGTAGGCAGCCTGGCTGTAACATGAGCCTCCTGGACATAGAAACACATGAGAATTAACCAGGCGCTGAGACATACCTCTTCCTGGCTTCCACACATCTGTAAATGGACACTGTCCTCTGTCACCACTATTGGAGGACAAAACGAGGCTGGACCCTGCCAAGTCCTTCATAATTTCATAATTCAGAGCCCCATGTCTGAAGACAATGATATCAACTAGTTATACCACTGAACAAGAATCCCTTGTGTGGCAGGCCCCAGGGGCCAGACCCTCCACATGCTTCCTCATATGGTTCTCACCAAATCCATTTAACAAGCTGGAGAAGGGCTCAGTGTTCATTCTGAATTAATACCATGACTCTACTTCTCAGAATCACACACAGATCTCTTGGAGATTTAGTATTTACCCATTTGCTATGATTCTCCTTGTTCTGAAAATGTGTATCTGTTTGCTCCCAATGTAAACACACACACACACACACACACACACAATTACACATATACTTGAATCACATTTACAGATGTGTATTACTGCCTTGTTGTTTGGTTTGTCAAAACAAAGACCCCTTTCCTCTGGGGATGCCAATGTCTATACTGGAAAGCTATGAGCTATAATCAAATATAACCCCAGCCCATTAAGCTGATGTCCAAGGACTAAGAATGTTTGTTGCTCAATTTCTGAATGATAGTTGTTTCCTCCATGTTTTTCCCTGTATTTTTTAAATAAACAGCAATAGAGATAGAGCTCTGTGTGTGTGTGTGTGTGTGTGTGTGTGTGTGTGTGTGTGTGTGTGTGTGTGTTTCTACATCATGACAATTTGGGAAACAGTGTGGACATACAAACAGACTCAGGTCAGATCCTGGTGTCCACACTCCTCCACATTCTCAATCAGAGATTGAAACGTGCCAAGTCTCACACATACAGACACTTGGCACAGGCATCTCCCTCATCTAGGGGTCACACTGGAAAGTAAAGCCTCTGTTCAAATGCCAAGTTCCTCCTTCCCTTTCCTACTCTACCCTCCCGTTGATACCTTGAACTATTGAAACCTGTTGCTATTTCTCTTTGGTTTCACCAAAATCATGAAGGCAAAGAGCCAAAGCAGGTGCTTTGCACATCTGAATTTTTATACATCTGAGTTTCTATTTGAATATTTCTAAGGTCCTGAGTCAAACACTGCACTTTGGGGTTTTGACACCTTGACATTATACAAGGTGCCTTGTGTATTAGGAAACAAGTTATATTTTGAAGAAAAACTTCAGCAGTGTGGAAGACTGTGTCATGGGGACCTGGGCCTCGGTTCCATCACTGAGGACAATGAGAACGCTGAAGGTGCAGGGGAGGCAACAGCAGGAGGGGTCTGGAGAACAGCAGGAACTCCGAGGCATCTTTTGAGCGGATGAGGTCTGAGAGCTCCTCAAGGCTGGAATCTCCCAACCTCAGCACAGAAAGATTTATCAACATGTCAGAAGAAATCAGACCATTCTACTGCACTAAGCCATGCTCTGGGTCCAACCTCTTTGGCACTGCTCCCCTTCTGTGTTTGGCCTTACAGGATTCCATCTGTGTGAAGTGAGGTTGGAAAATGTGAAGTAATCGAACAAAACTCTTCCAGTCACTAATGCCTAAAAGAGATCCATGCTATGGAACTGATTTCATTAAAATTAAGTTAACACTGACCAGAGCAGACAAGGCTGACTCCAGAAGGGAGGCAGGGGTTTGGGCTGAGGCCAGAAAGGCCTGGCGGCTTTGCATCCTGGTTGAGCCCAGGCTGCACATGACCTTCCGGAGGCGCTGGGCCTACAGTTCACCCAGACTGCAGGTTTTGAGCCTTAGGCTGAGGGGACATGAAAGGAGACCCAGAGCCTACACAGATGCCTACCAGTGTTCCCTGGATTCACCAGAGAAAACAGAAGCTGTGAAAAGAAAACTCTGCCTCTAAGCTCACAATTCTTCCTGTTTCCTTTGCCGCCCTCTGCTTCCCTCTCCTGGACCCACATCTTCCTGTCCTATTCCACCACTTAGCCTTCCCTGAGGCTTTGCCAACCTCCTCCTCTCCAGCTACCCCTTCCTGCTACACGGTGGTGTGCAAGCACCTTGTCCACTAATAATAACAACAACAATAAGATCAGATTCCTGTCCACACCCACCCATCTCCTCCAGTCCCGACTTCCCCTTTCTTCCTCCATAGGGGAACGTCTTGACCACTTCCTTCACAGGTTCCTGCTCTCTTGCAACTAACTGCCCTTTCCTCGAGTGATACCAACTGCTGAGTGGGACACAGTAGCCCTGAACAGCCCTCCCTCTGGACCCTCCTGCCAGGCCTGTGGCCTGTCCTTGCCTTACGTTCTCCTGGCTGGCCACCCAGCCAAGCCCTTGTCCTCAGGCCCACCTTCCAATTCTTTTCTTTAAGAACAATTTATTTATTTATTTGCCTATGGAAGAATGGGCACACCAGGGTCTCTTGCTACTGCAAATGAATTACCAGACAAATGTGCCCTTTTGCACCTGGCTTTATGTGTCTGCTGGGGACTTGAACCACAGGCCATCAGGCTTTGCAAGCAAGTGCCTTTAACTGCTGAGCCATCTCCCCAGGCTCCAATTCCTTTTTTCTGATACAGACCTCCTAATCCTGTCCTGCCTGGAGAGTGTCTGTTTCGCCTATAGATCACACATGAGTCAGAGCTTCAGCAGACTGGCCCTGTGCTGCCCATGTTCTGTTCTGAGCTCCAACTAACATTCCAAGTATTTGCTGGCCACACCACCCTTGCTACCCCGCAGGCACCTCCAATTCGGCAAGCCCAGACCCAAAGGGTGTCTGAAGAGTTGCCTGAAATAAAAACTAATAGCAACATGAGACTCATTTAGACAGTCACTTTGTCAGTCGAAGGTGGATATTTATTACTAGACACTGTCTATGGAAAAATCTCTCACTGGCATAGAAACAACTTCCTCTTAACTCTCCCCTGCCCAACCTGCACACATTCTTGGGTGACAGCAGAATCAACACTAGTCTTAGCCAGCTTGCCAGGCCCCACGGTCAGGAGACTTCCCTGCCAGCTTCCAGCTTGTGCTTAGGAGTCTGGGATCCTTGTCGTGCCCAAGAAAGGCTTGACCCTAACTTTGTCTAGCTCCAATGAGGTAACCACTAGAAGATGAGGCTGGGGAGTGGAGCCATTCTCCCTAAAGACTCCATGGCATCCAGCCACCTGGCTATGTGGGAAGCTGGCACCAGCCTGTGGCCTTCCACGTGTGAGCTTAATTCTGACTGTTGTCCTCATCAACACATTCATTAAATATGTTCACACAGAAACACATCACCTCAAAGAAGTCTCTGAATCAGACCTCCGCAGCCACCGCTACAGCATGTCACCACTGTGCTCCTCGGCAAACTTTTCCTACCTCCTGTCTCATCCTTGGACAGGAAAAAAAAAAAAAATAAAGGGGAAGATCTGCCCAATGTGCTTACAACTATCTTCAGAAGAGCTGGTGGGGCCAAAGCACATTCAGTTAAAGGAGCTCGAAGAACTCCTCAGGCAGAGACGGCCACTGAGGTGGGGGAAGTAGTGCCAATGTGGGAGTGGGGTTAAGGCATCTCAGATCCAGCTTCTGGTGACAGAGTAAGAACAACCTCAGGAGACGTGCAAACAATAGAGGGGCTAGTGTGTCACTCAGGGACTTGTAGGCCACAGGAAGTCATCACAGCAAAGGTATGAAAGCGAAGGGTCCTGGGGTAAAAACAGGAGTGATGGTCTTGCCGTGGGAGCCTTACACTGGGGCCTGGCAGAGGATTGGCTCTGGTCTCAGGAGTAAATGCTGAAGACACAAGCATGCAGAAAGGCCAGAGAGCATAGAGGTTGGAGAGACAGGTGGTCCTGGTCAACACACACTGGCTCTGTGGCCCAGGGCAAGTCACTAACTCTATGCCTGACTACTCATCTGAAAACCAGCTTGAAATCTATGGCCGTACCACTCTGGATGTGCCCAATCTTGTCAAAAACAGCTCAAATAAAAGTACCCTCTTGCTAGACTAGTTAGATAAGCTGACATTTTTAAGTTTTAGCACTGTTAACATGTTGGCTAAATTAATAAATGCTCATGGGGAAAGAAGCACTGAAGAGCTAACATCCTAGGACAGCTGGAATCTGAGAGGGGCACCAGGATTCCACAGCGCCTGGAAGGAGGACCAGCCATGGCTCCTGGAGGATTTATTACCCACTGCATGTCAGGAACTATGCTAAACACTTCCCATGCATCATCTCACTGCATCCTCACAGAACCCTTCTCGTCGCTCTGATCTCCAACTTCTAAAGGGAAAACATAAGCAACAAGTAAAATTGGTAACAAACTAATCTGTCCAGGCCATCAAGGCAAATGGTTAGGGTGACACAGGCCAGGCCTGCAGGTCTCCACTGGGGCTCCAGTAGGCCTGCTCTAAGTCACTCCCTATTGCAGAGTACAGTCACTTTCAGACTGTGTCTTGCCCTAGCAATTTTGTTCTATAAAACATAAATTTGTTTTTTTTTTCTATTGGTCTTTGTTTTTTCCATTTTTTGAAGTAGGGCCAGAAGTTTGCTGCATTTTGAGTGTAAATGATGAGGCAGAATGACTGCACATCTGGGTTGTGCACATGAATAACCACCATCTGTCCATCACCATCCATGTCACCACCTATGAGCTCATCAAGTTCAGTCAGGAATACATAGACACGTGGGCATATCAAAGCTCTCACAGCAACCAGGCCCAGGAGCGTGTCAAACATCCCAGACCAGCAGAGGATGCAGCCCTCGCCTGGGCCATAGAGAATGAGGGACACCAACACTGGGTTCGTGATGTTCATCTTCATGATCAATTTGACTGGATCTGGGATCACCTAGGAGACACACTCGTGGATGTTAACCAGAGAGGTGAAGACCCAGCCTGACTGTGGCAACACCATGCTGTGGGCCACAGTCTGAGGCTGAATCAAAAGAGGAAAGGAGAAGGCTTCTGGGTTGGTGCCATGGGCTGAGCCGCTTCTGCCATGTCTTCCCCATCGTGGTAGACTGCATTTCTCTGAATTATGAGCCAACGATAAACCCTTCCTCCTTTAAGGTGCTTTTTGTCTGGTATTTGGTCACAGCAATGAGAAAAGTAACTAGTACACTGGGCAGGGCAGCACCCAAGTCATCAAGTACACATATCACAGATGAGCTCCCAACTCTGTCCCGAGGGTGTTAGCTCAACACAATGTCACTATCTGAAAGCCCACTTAGTCCAGAACTGGGTTCTACAGCTTAAACCACCTCTGTGACTGGGTTGTTATGCTACTGCTGTGACTCTCTTTGTATCTGGAGTCATCACTGTCACACCCACCAGGGCTCAGGAAACACTGCAGAGGAAGTGGCCCCTACAAACACACACACACACACACACACACACACACACACAAACAATGTGAGGTGTAGAGAGATCATATTGAGGCAGTTAAAGGTGTCCAGTTTGCTGTGTACCTACTTCCCCTTAACTCCTTGCTTTCATTCTTTCTCCCCAATATTATCTTCCAGGACTGTCTTCCTGCAACCCACCCATCCACTTTCAGGGTCACTTAGATAGTACCACAGGAGGAGTTTCCCAACTGATGATCCTACTCAGCTCGAAAAAGTCGACCAGTCTCCATCCTGATCCCCTACTGGCAATTAGGGTTACTTCTCCTGAGGGGATTGAGGCAATTTAGGGTATCTGGGCCTCCGAAAGTAAAGAAAGAAATGTCTTTGAGCCGGCCCACTCTGCTAGAGATCAGAGAAGGACCTGGCTTCTCCTTATCTCTTGCCTGACCTGTTTTTCCATAAACAACTGAGCCTCACCCTGGTGTGGGAGGTCTCCATTTCTAGAATTCAAATCTAATCCTGGCTTTGTGGTTGGTCAAGCTTAAGACCCCAGAACTTGGTGTCATGACCAATCAGCTGTCTTTCTGGCTCACCTGCCCTAAAAGGTATACATTTACCAAGGGAGGGCAAAATCTCCTTACCTGCCTGGCTCCGATTCCTGAACCTCCAGGTTCCGGTGGCTGAGATGAGGGGAGACCCCCTTTACTCCCACATGGGTTCTCTATCCCCTCGTGTCTGCCCTTCAAAAGGCAGGAGCTGTTTGCACTTTCTTTTCTTTCTTTTCTCTCTAACTCTTTCCACAGCATGGGCTCTCAGCCCAGGTGAGCGCTCCCATTCCCCCTTCGGTGGTGCAAAGACTCTCCCTTCCCTCTCTTGACTTCTGACAAGAACTCAAGGTTCAGGGGTCGAGAACTCTTTTCTGAACCTCAAGTAGCAATATTAGCAATCATAATGAAAGAAAGAAATCTGTGTCAGTGACCAAGTTCCACCAAGTGCAATCAGTTGTACTTGGTAAGCAAAAGCCAATAAAATTGTCACAGCTTGTGAATTCACCGTTATTAAATAAATTCTGACCTGTAGAAAGATAAAAATATGTTCATCTGTTTCTGACAAAGTAGTCATGACAAGGTACCAGTAAGAAGAGAGCTGGGGGACAGAACAGACCAAGGCAGCACCCAGGCAGGCAGGGCTCCTGCCAGAGTCAGGGCTAGCCTAAGAATTTTCCAAGGGCAGAAGGGGCTTGAGCTTCTGGCTGCACAGGCTGAGTATGTAGGGTCCAGAGCTAACAGTGCTTCTAGAAGCAAAGGTTCTGACACACAGTGATGTTTCAAAGGACAAAGGCTTTGGGCAGGAGCATCTATGTGTTACCTACTGGATCCAGTTGGTGACATGTGTCCAGTACCATCTCTACCTGGTAGATGAGGCTCTGAGGCTCAGAAAGACTGTCACTTGTAGGAGATCGAGCTGATCTGGTCTGATTTTTGAGCCCAATCTCTGTTGGTGCCAGAGAAGCCAGAACTTACAGATTACAGGAAACAGAGGCTTCTGTGTCCTCTTAGGTGACAAATGCACCAGTTTGTGGACATGCTCATTGAGAGAAATATTCCCCAGGTCCTTTCAAGGATCCCATAGTACTATGGGATATATTCAGGGCTACCAGTTCTCCCAGGTTAAACTCTACAGTTCTAGCAAATTCTAATGGCTCTTAACAAAACATGAATGCTTTACTTAGTCAAAGGTGAGAGACCAATGGAGTTAGTCTCCAATGGAGAACCATTTCAAGAGGGAATCACTGATTCTGCCTGTTACCTGTCCCTGTCCCTGTGATAAACCCCAAACAATGGACAGCATTGCTACTAAATTCAAAACAGGCAACATGTTCAAATGACACACGCTGTTCTTCACTGCCAGGATGCTGGACAAAGGCAGAAAAGCCTCAAAGAAAAAGATGAACTCAAGCCAACAAAGAGAATGGGAGTGGAGGGGTCTTGCCCTCCAACAAGAGACCTCAAGATGTTCCTGGAAATTAGAGTGATTTCTGAGTTACTGGAAGTAGGAAGTTCTCACACTAGGTTATGTAAGGAGGAGCTGCAGAGGTGATGGAGTTGGGTGGGGTGGCGTGGGGGCTCCTGGTTTTGTTCATCAGGGGCAAGAGCACAGAAGCAAGGCCAGAGACAAGAACTCAGGCAACATGCCTCAATTACCTCCCCCAGGAAAAAATAGGATGGGAAAGTACAGGTTTCTCTCCATGGGCATTTGGAGGTCCCATCCTCCTGCAGTGTAGGCATACCATGTGTTCTGCCCTGGCCACTCAGGAGAAAGGCTAGTAGGGAGAAGGCAGGAACAACTGCAAGTCACCAGACATAGAATAAAATGAACAGGATGAAGCCAAACTCCAAGATAACAGAGACACTACACTGGGTGGGGGAGGCAGGGAGCTCAGAGATAAGACCTGAGCAGGTGGGGGAGGCAGAGGGATCAGAGATAAGACCTGAGCAGGTGGGGGAGGCAGAGGGATCAGAGATAAGACCTGAGCAGTTCGGAGCTGGGGAGATGGCTCAGAGTGTAAAGTGCTTGCCATACACGTATTAGGACTTGAGTTCAGATTCCTAGTACTCATGTAAAAGCCAGGTGTCCTTGTGTCTCTGCCTGTAAACCCAGGGCTGGGGAGGCAGAGAGGAAACTCCCTAGGGCTTACTGGCCAGCCAGCCTAGACTAATTGGTGAGCTCCAGGCCAATAAGAGACTCTGTCTCAAAAGAAGTAGACAAAAAAAAAAAAAAAAGCTGAAGAAGTAGATATTATACCTGAGGGTAATACCTAAAATTGTTCTCTGGCCTCAATCCACATGTACCCACACACATACAAACATGTACACACATGCACCTATACTGCACACACACATACACACAAAATAAAACTTAAACTTACCATAATATGAAGCAACAGACTAAAAATGCATTTATCTGATAAAATAAAAAGACACACACAAAAAAGACACAAAACATATAAAGAATTACTACAAGTTAGTAGTAAGAAGACAGTTCAATCTTCTTTAAAAAGCGGACAAACTGGCCGGGCATGGTGGCACACGCCTTTAATCCCAGCACTCGGGAGGCAGAGGTAGGAGAATCGCCATGAGTTCGAGGCCACCCTGAGACTACATAGTGAATTCCCGGTCAGCCTGGACTAGAGTGAGACCCTACCTCGAAAAGCCAAAAAAAAAGAAAAAAGCAGACAAAAAAATTGTTGTGACCCTTTCTCAAAGAGGAAGCATGGAGGCAGGTGGACACAGGAAGTGAAGTCAGCATCATCGGTCAGCAGGTAACACAAGGTCAGCCACATGTTTGAACACCTGATGCCATTTGCTAAGGCAGGTGGGAGCCAGTTAGTATGTACTAATGACAACCTCCATCCAAACACAAGCTGTAAGGATGCTCAGGGTGTAAGAGACTCTTAGAATATCGCTAATGTAAGAAAATACTACTGAAGGAGCATAGAGAACATTGCTAAAATTTGGAAAGTTACTGAGAGAGTGAAGCAGTGGTTGTTTGAGGTCTGTGAACACAACAAGCTTTGGGCAAGCTAGATAAGAGAGGAAGGGGAATACTTGCTGCCACTCCTTTGTTTATAGTTTGGCGGCTTATCTGTAAATCCTTTGCTAGATATCTGTTTGTTATAGCTAAAGCATCTTAACTTGGTTTGTTAGCTTGCATGCTTATTGTTATGTACATATCTCTGCACCCAACTATAAAACTCCCTGTCAGAGCTCAGGGCCAGTGCCTTTTTAGGGAGAGCCATGCTTTGCCCATTAGCATAAAATAAATCCTCCATTCTCCTCTAGCTGGCATGGCTTTGTCACTCATTGGCACAGGGTGTTTCTGCTTTAATGGCAGCTTCATTTCCCAATTTCTCAAAACTGAAACAATCCCAGTGTCCATCAAATGGAGGGACTACACAAATCTTAATATAGCAAATAACCAAAAGCTACTCAGCAATAAAAAAAGAAGTAAAAGCCGAGCTCATGCCTTTAATCCCAGCACTTGGGAGGCACAGGTAGAACTGTCCTGAGTTCAAGGCCACCCTGAGACTACATAGTGAATTCCAGGTCAACCTGGGCTAGAGCGAGACCCTACCTTGGAGAAAAAAAAAAAAGTAGTAAAGCTTTATGCATCAATGCAATGTCAAAAGGCCTGTGCTAAGTGGAAGAAAGTGACATAAAAAGTAACAAGTTAGGGCTGCAGAGATGGCTCAGTAGTTAAAGGCACTTGCTTGCAAAATCTGACAGCTTGGGTACCCAAGTAAAGTCAGATGCACTAAGTGGTGTGTGTGCCTGACATCTGTTTGCAATGGCAGCAAGACCTGGCATACCCATACTCTCTATTTGTGTCTGCATCTTTCTCTCTCTCTCTCTCAATAAATAAATACATAATAAAATAGAAATAAAAGCTTTAAAAAAAGTATTAAGTGATTTTATGACAGTTTCAGGCAAGTTTACAGATTCCAGGCCTGACCCCCAATCCCCCTGAGTGGGAGGTGTCTAGCTAGAGCTCAAACCTAGATGCTAAAACTGATTGGTCAGGTATGGACCAACCAGCTGTCTCTGACTTACCTGGCAGAGGTCTTTAAAAGTCACTGAAACAAAGTCCAGTCTTTCTTCCCACATGGCTTCCTAGGAGGAGGACTTCTAAATCTCCAGGCCTTAGAAAGGTAAGGTCTTCCCCCCACTCCAGCCAATGGCTGGGGTGAGGGAAGGCTCCAGATTTTTCCCACATGAACCTTTTTCCTCATGATGGGAGCCCTCTGTTATCTTTCTTCTGCTGCTTGTTTAACTGAACAGCATAGATTTTGTTAAACCCTCTCCCACGTGTTCTCTCCACGCTGTTAACTGGAGAACTCTATAACTTATTTTTTCCTTTTAAATAAAGTCTCCCACTACACCTTATCCTCTGGTGTATATAGACAAGAATCTGGGTACTCCTTAAGTTCTGACGTGCATTGGAATTTCCTAAGTATGCTTACCAGGGGTACCGGCTTCTCTTGGCTGCCCATTTGTCTCTCCTGAACTTCCAGGTCCTAGTTAAGCCTCCCCAGCTGGGCTGAGATGAGGGGAACCCCTTCCCCCCTTACTCCCACATGGCTCTCTATGTGGCAGGAGCTCTCTACACTTTCTCCTCTTTCCTTCTCTTAATCTAATAAAGTCCCTCAAATAAGCCTTACCCTCTGGTCTGTGGATTTTAATTCTTTAAATTCATAACAAGCATCTGGGGCACCCTAAATTTGTTGGTGTATTGGCATATTGGTATATTGTCAAGGAACCCCAAAATTCCCATTTCAAAGAGGCATGAGGGAACTTTTGGGGGTGACAGACAAGGTCTTTTGACTGTGATTATTGTGGCTATGTGAGAGCATTCATTCTTGGAATTCACAGAAGTGTTATTCTCCTGGATGGAATGAAGCCTCAGTCAGTATGACTAAAAAGAAGTCCAGCCACAGGGAACCACAAAGAAACCCATGATGACAGCCCTGCAAGAAGACTAAAAGCAGCAGTTTCAGTAGGAGCAGGGTGAAGGGCTCGGGGAGGGAAGAAAATAAGAGCAACTAAAAGATGACAGAAATGAAAACAGAAAGCTTGTACACGTGTGAGGTATTGACAGAGGCAAATGACAACAGAGAAAGGTGATTATCATCTCCAGGAGCTTAAAACAAGGAATTCCTGTGTGTATATATTTAAATTATATATATATATAATAAAATACATATTTTGGGGGGGTTGTTTTGTTTTGTTTTTGTTTTTTGTTTTTCAAAGTAGGGTCTCACTCTAGCCCAGGCTGACCTGGAATTCACTATGTAGTCTCAGGGTGGCCTCGAACTCATGGGGATCCTCCTACCTCTGCCTCCCAAGAGCTGGGATTAAAGGTGTGCGCCACCACGCCTGGCTACTATATATTTTTAAATAGTACTTTATACATATTGACATAGTACATAGCTAAACATTATATATTTAATATTCTTACAATGGCATATATTACACACACACATATCCACTATCCAGCAATTGATGGACTGAAAGAAGAGGATGTGTAGGTCCTGACACATTGTCTAGTATCTTTGGAATGACCCCAGGTTCTTACAGGAGGAAACACAACCTTGGCCCCATTTTCCATTGGGTGCTAAGAACTGGGTGATGTTGGTTGGTTTACCACTTTTAAGGTCCATCTAAGGTTCAAAACAAAACAAAACAAAACAAAAACCCAACTATTTCCAGCTGTTATTAAAAGCAGCTGGGACAACTCACCAGAGAAGAGCATGGGGAGGGTCATCATGAGAAGGGTCATCAGACCCTCACCTGAGCTATCGGGCGCCCCCTGTGCCAGCTGTATGCAATAACACACGAGGTCTCCATCTCAGAGGACATAGAGGATACAAGGAACAGTGAGCCCCATTGAAACCGCTGCTTTGGGGTCTCCGTGCTTTGTAGGTAAGTCCTAGGTGAGACTGAGGGAAAAGCATGTGTGGTAGTGATCCCTGACACACTGAGCTCCACCTAAGCAGCCAAGGGAAGGTTGTCGTCCAGGATGGGATGAGGCTTGGCGCTCCTGCTGCTCTGGGGTTCCCATGCTAAGTAAACCCTCACCCCGAGGCCGAGGGAAGAACATCTGCAGGAGTAATGGTGAGGATGCTCTGGGGTTCCCATGCTCTGTAAGTAAGCCCTCACCCTGAGGCTGAGGTAGGAGTATCCAAGGAGTAATCTTGACACAGGGAGCCATCAAAGCAGCCTGTAAATAACTCCTCATCCTGCTCTGTAAGTAACCCCAAAAAATTCATTGGGTCAGCAAACTGGCATTGGTGCAATTGTACTTTGGTCGCCAAACTGATCCCTATCTCAGGTAAAGATGTGTGTTTGCATTTCCCCAGGGGAAAAGTTTCCCGTGACAACATGGAATGTCAGAATGTAAATTTATGATTTTGGCAATGGAAAGGTATGGCTGACAGGAGGTGGGCAATGGAGGAGGAGAGGAAAAGCAAAAGAATCAAGAATCAAAAGAACAACAATGATTTTATTTGGTTCACAGAGGTCTCAGTGAACCAAATAAAACCCCAAAGGAATAAGTAGAAAGTTAGTTCAAAAGCCAGTTAAAGAGATATTTTTTTAAATCATGGGTTTTCTTCATATACTCCTCTGTACTTTGAAAAAAATTTAGTACATGACATTTCATACATTGCAACCCTTCCAAAATTAAGTTTTAGCAGTTGAGTAAGTATTCCAAAATATATAAAACTTTTATAAAGTCATAACCTGCTTATAACATGTCAGTGTTGACATTTATAAGTGATGGCCAAGTTCCCACATGACCATGAGATGCTCTACACCTTTTGATGAAGGAATGTGAAAACCATGACCAGCTGGCCATGGGAAATACTGTGTCCTTTGGAGAGAGCCATTAACGCAGAAACAAGTGTGCAGAAGTCCTGTAGTGTACAGGGAAGCAAGCAGCTGGTTAGGGGTTCAGGAAAAGTTCATAGGGTATCACTGTAAGGAGCTTCCCTAACCCTTCCTGGAACAAAACCGTGAAATGAAATGATAGGGACAGAGGGAAGAGAGGAGGGGGTAGTAGGGCAGAAGGAAAAGGAAGGGCAGAGAGAGGAAAGAATCCAGAGATTGTGGAAAAGAAAGGGGGATCCAAGTGCCAGGTACTGAGGTGGAGAGTTCTCTAAACTTGGGGATCTTGTGTTTGTTGGAACCAGGGGAGACAGGAATGGACACAGGCTGCCAGCACTCAGGGCTGAGTGCTTTCCCAAAGCTGATGCTTATCCCTGAAGATCCATCTAGATCCACCTCCTGTGCAGCCAGCAGTCAGGGAGTAGAGTGGTGTCAGCTATCTCTTGTAAGGATAATGATGGCAGTGATGACGGAAGAAGGGAAAAGAGAAGGAATGGCCTGAAGGAAGAGAAAGAAAAGGAAGGGATAGTTGATGGACAGTTTGTAAGGCACCTCAACATTCTGCAATTAGAGCAGGTCTGAGAAATACAGCAATCATTGAATGTTACACAGAAAACATTCTCATTTCTATGGAGCTCAGGTTCTACAGGAGTAGAGAGAGATTTGATGCTCAATTATTGGAAGCAACATGAATCAGGATGGAAGAGGAGGACATCTGGAGAAGCCATCTCCAGGAGCCAGCCTGGGGGCAAACTGGCCTGAGCCAAGTAGTGACTGGAAGAAGGGCCATGCCCTGAAGCGTCCAAGCAGCAGGAAGGGCACATGCAATGGTTGGGTCAGCAATACCATGGCACGGCTGAGAACAGCCGAGGGCCCGCCCGACTGAAGAAGGCCCTGAGGAGAGTGGAGCAAAGATGGAGGGGAAGGAGAGCTGCAAGGCCAGGCAGGCACTGAATGATTGTTTTGGTAGAATAGGAAAGCAGAGGTCCTTGAAGCCACGCCTGAGTGTCAGGGGAGTCTGACTGCCCTGACAACATGAGCAAGGGCCGCAGAGGCCTCGGACCCATGAGTCACTTCCAATGCACTCGCCTCTAGCTGGTGACTGCAAGGGGTACCCCATGGTCTCATGTAAGAGCAACTCTTTCATCATTTGAAACACCTGCTGGTGGATAAGGATAGAGAAAGGAAGGAGGCAGGGCACAGGAGGAATGAGCATGCCAGGCTCCGGAAGGCCCGAGAACCCTCGCCAGGCATATTCCACAGGATGAGAGGCCAACAGAAACAAAGTGGAATGTATGCATGGAGGGATCACTGAATGAGCAGAAGCAATCCATCTTTCTTGCCTTTCAGTCATGTTCATTCCTATAGAATAACAACTCATTTACAGCCACTACTGTTTCATTAAATCCTCAAACTACTGTCTGCTTGGAAAACATGGACGAGATTTAGGGTCATGAAGATGATGCAGATTTCCCAAAACATTCCCTCTCCAGCCTAGTCCTTGCAGCTCTGCACAATTAGATCCAGCTGTTGAAGTCGGGTAGCAGCCAAGAGCAGCTCTGTGAACCCTCTCCCATTCACGTGACACAGAAAGGGCCCCAGTGAGCAGAATGGAGAGCAGCCACCAGCAGCTCAGCTTCCCAAGATTAACAGGCTGACTGAGGTCCATAGGGCCACATGCCCATCTTCCACCCTGCCCCTGGGGACTGTGCTTGCTCCCTTTCTCCATACTCTTGGGAGATTTGTGTTCCTCCCAAATAAATCATTCAGATATTCTCATCGGAAGCCTGAAAAATACAGAAAGCTCACTGAAGAAAACTGAAATCATTATTAGCTTATGTTGTTTCTGAACTGATTGTCATATGATCATAATGAGGGCTACGCATTCTCACTTGACACTTTCATCCACTGCTCTCACAACAACCCTGGGCCCCACTTCACAGATGAAGACATAGAACTGAATTGAAGAAGTGAAGTAGTTTGTTCAATCCCCATGTGTGGTTAGTGTAAGAGTCAGGATTAAGCAAGACTGTTGGCCTCCAGAGCCACAGGGTGCCTCTGCCTCCAGGTGTGGGTATGACACATGCACGTGGGCACACACCTGCTCTTCTCAAATTAACTCATACTGCAACTATACTCACTATCTACTTGTATCTTAATACATTATAAACACTTTCTCATATCTGGCCCATCCCTCCTTTTCAGAATTTCTGATGCTGCATGATATCTTAATTTACTACAGTCACTCCTTTTGTTCCTCTGCACTTCAGGAGCAAATGTTAGCTTAATTCATTACTTGAGGTTTCTGTAATATCTAATTTATTTCTCAGTTTTCATTACGATTTTTGGTGTGTATGTGCTTGTGGTGTGTTCCATGTGTATGTAGATATGCATGTCCCATGCACATGTGTGTTGAGGCCAGAGGAAGTATCCTTCTCTATTGCCTTACTTCCTAAAGTGGGTGGCCAGTGAGCCCCAGTGACCTTCCTATGGCTTCCCTCTCAGAGCTGGGGTTACAGGTAGGCACTGCCATGCCCAGCTTTCCATGTGGTGCTGGAGATCAAACTCAGGCCCTGGTGTTTGCACAACAAGCACTCTTACCGCTAAGCCACCTCTCCAGCCCCAAGTCTCTCCCAATCGTGATCTATGTGTGCTACAGAAACACACTGAACACCTGACCATTGTAGAAATTCAACATGAGACTTCTGAGCTGGGCGTGGGGCACCTGCCTTTAATCCCAGCACTTGGGAGGCAGAGGTAGGAAAATCGCTGAGTTCAAGGCCACCCTGAGATGACATAGTGAACTCCAGGTCAGCGTAGGCTAGAGGGAGACCCTACCTCAAAAAACCAAATAAATAAATAAATAAGGGGCAGACTTCTGAAAGCATGTGCTTCGAAGGAAGACGCAGGCTCTGACCTACTCTTCATATGGCCTTCTATGTTGGACCAGCTGAAACTTTTCTATGTTAATAAGTATGTAATGGGAAAAAAGAGTGAAAAAAAGGAAAGATTTAATCCAGAATTCCAGGGCCATGTGGTTTTACAAGTGAGTTCTCTGAACCTTTTAAAGAACATATACACTTGCTAATTTATTCCAGAGCACTAAAAGTGATGGGCAGAATCCCCAAGCCTAACAAATCTGCCTCAGAAATGCAAGAAAACAGCTGATATTAACCAAGATGCACGTTCAAAAAAAGTAAACAGTGACATGATCCTCTCGAAAGATCTGGAAAAGGGAATTAGCAAAATGTGGTATTCATTTGAGAAATTAAGAAGGAAAAGAGAACTTTTTTATAAGCTTAATGATACCTATCTCAAACCAACAGCCATCATCACTCCACACCTTAGAGAAACACTGGGTGGTAGAGCCTTTCTCGGCCACTTCCTGCTGGGACCACAGAGCACAGGAGGGACCTAGACACCACAGCAGGCCTGCCTGGATGAGAGGATGAAGTCAAGTTGGAGGCAGTCAGGAGCTAATGGGGATAATCTGACTGAGACATCTGAAGAGGTGCAGGCATGAAACCCAGAAAACCCCAGTGCACAGGGGAAGTCTGGGGACAGACCACCAGGGCACACTTAGGTTCCAGAGACAGACGGACAATGAGGAGAAAATTAGGAAGGAGAAAGAAAAGAGTAAAAAGGGAGGTGGGTGAGAAGAAGAGATTTGACTATTCCATTTTGTAGATGAGAGTCCTGAGGTTGATGGAGGTTAATTTAATTTATGCAAATTCATCAACGTGGGAAGTGACAAGCACCACTGTTCCATGAAATCTTTTCTGGGAAGACACCAATAAGCACATGCTCCATCCAGGCAGGACACCAACAACAGACCAAAGTAGGATTCCATCAAAGTCCAACCTGGTGAGCCAGTGAGTGAGTCTGTTTATCTTGGGGGAAGAGAGAGAAAGTGTGTGTGTGTGTGTAGTATTGCAGTGTATGAACGCACATGATGTATGAACATGCGAGTGCAGGTGCACCCATCCCTTTGCATTCCCCTTGGCATGTAGAAGCCAGAGGAAGATGTGGGATTCCCTCTTTAGCTCTTCTGCCTTATTCCCCAGAGGAAGAGAGTCTCACTCAACCTGGAGCTCTCCGTTTTTCAGTTATACACACCAACCCACCTGCCTCTGCCCCACAACATTGGGGTCACAAGCATGCCACTGAGTTTAATGGACTTACTTACAGAGCATGGGTGAGGGTAACTTACAGGACTGCAGGTGACTGAAAAGCAGATGTATCCCTGGAAAATCTCACCCCAACATGGGTGATGACCTTCATATAGCTGCATAGATGGAGCTCCCTGTCCCCTGGTCTTCCTTCTACAGACTCAACTCCCCCCTGAGCCCAGGAGACCTCCTACAGCACTGCACACAGTTGACATGGGAGGTAACTGAGATCTCAGATGAGGGTCTGACGACCCAACTCATCCACAGGCCAGATCTCAAGGGTCCTTGCAAGTACTTGCAAATGCTTCTGACAAGGATAGCAATCAATGGTGGTTTTTCTCAGAGGACAGTGTCACATAACAGCCATTTACTGACCTTTCAGTACAACAAGGTCTGAGAGGAGGACTAAGGGACGCAGGATGGTGGCCAGATAGGACACCAGGGTGTGGGCAGAGACAGAAGAGTAGAAGAGCTGCAGGGAATGGCATGGGGCTGAAGTGACCTTAAGGTCATCCTGTCCATCTCTGTTTGTAGCGTGGGGCAAAGCTGACCTCAGAAAGGGCCATACTCAGCACCTCACACCGAGAGTCTCTCCCCACCCCAGGAATGTTCTTTCAGATCCTAAGCAGCTTGCAGCCCCAGGACAGAAGAGGATTTCTGGAGACACTGCCAGACTTTTGATACGTTCCAGCAATGGCTACACAGTGGAAGATCCTCCAGGGTGTGAGGCTGTTTTGACATGTGTACTGTCTGACGATATCTGCAGATGGCCGGGTGTGAGTAGACCAGGAGAAATGGCTCTTTCAGAAAAGCTAGTTCTTCCCTGAAAGCAAAAGGAAAAGCCAGTCTTTCAAATGTTTGCTCTATACAGGAACACTCAGAAGTGTGCGGAAGCCTTTCAGACATGAGAGCCACCAGCCTTCCATGGTGTGAAACCACTTTTTATAAAGCAGGGAGCAAAACCTTGGCCTCATTCTCAACCCCAGATGCAGCCTGCTTAGTTTCCCCTCTTGGCTCCTTGAGCCCCTCTGATGAGTAACACCCAGCCCCAGCTTGCATGGTTTGGGGGGATGGAGCTATCTGTCTTCCAGGAGCGATGAGAGGCATCAATTCCAAACAAGATCTTCAGAACACAGGACAAGTTCTGAGTGTGATCAGAGGTTATAACAGGGCTGGCTAAGTGGGGTCAGGGCAAGAAGGCATGATGGGTTGAGAGCAGCCAATACAAGGCCTAAAGGGAGATACAAGAGGCCAGGAGGAAGCCAAAGCTGGTAAATAAAGACGTGTGTAGAGTGCCAGAAGAGGGCCAGGAGGAAAGGACAAGTGCTCTCATGAACACTATCTTAGATTGGGGAAACCAATGGAAATTTTGAATCAGCTGTAGGTAGAGAATTTAAGTCAAAAGGGCAGGGCATTAGGAAGGGCAGGTATGGGTACAGAGATGCTCACTGAGAGAGAAGCACAAAAGTCCAAGGGAGGCAAGAGGGCAGCCTGAGTTAGGCAGCAGCACCAGGACATCGAGGTAATGGGGAGTAGAGAACAGACTGGGATCAGACGAAGTAGGAGAGGGGAGTCACCAGTGACAGGCAGGTACCATGTTGCTGGCCTGACTGTAGACAGGTGTATCACAGAAGAGGTGGGAGCACAGCAGCATTGGGGGGGGGAGGGGAGGAAAGCATCATGGTTTGCTCCGGGGCATGTTGGGCTATGAGGCTGCATAACTAGATGTCTGTCCAGCTTCTGAAGGAAGCTCACTCAGCTGCCCAGGAACCATGGTTCTGCCAGGGCCACAGCCAGGGTCCTAGGCTGGCATCTAATGCCTCCCCAGCAGGACACCTACTCTCTGGTCTTGTTTCAAACAGTGCACTTCACCTTTCTTTTGCTCTAGCTCAACTCACTGGCCCCTGTACGAAGTCACTTTCTTCCTCATGCTCTTCCCTGTGTTCACGCTGCCCCTCTACCTGGAACACCCTTTCTTCCCATTTGTCCAAACCACACCAGTTCTTCAGGTCACCAACAAACAGAACCCCTCCAGGATGCTTGGTCTGTTGTCCCAGTTAAGAGTACTGGCTCTCCTCCAGTGTGGTTTTCATAGTCATGCAGGTAAATTTCTAACCATAGCCCTCAGACCGGAGATAGCGTGTTCATCATGGAGCTCTAGGGATAGCAGGCAGGAGCCAGGCACGTGGTATGTGCCTGGTCCACATGTGCTAAATAACAGGCATGGGATCCACCACACCATGTAGCCTCAGGAATATCTGAGCCAACCATACATGCATAGGTCATAATTACACCCCAAACTCTAACTCTACTCGAGAGCTCAGACATCTGGCCCCATGCTTATTGGCTTTCACCAGACACTAGTCAGACTTCAAGGCTGCCGAAGGCCTTACTTCAGCATATCCATAGCCAAGACTGCTCAGCCACACTGCCCATACCCACACCAGAAGGGCAGCTGACCTGTAGACCTCTCTAGTCCTACCACCACCTCAGGACTATGGTACCTGGCCACAGCCTCAGCTCTGAGTATCATGAGAAATGGGGCTTCTCTCTGTGCAGGGGGTGGGCTTGGGGCGAGATAGTGCTGCACAGGGTGAATGTCCCCTCCAGAGTCTGCTCTGCAACACAGAATGGGGAATATAACCTTGCCAAGAGATCACAACTCATCTATGAGCAGGCCTGATCCAGGAAGCTCATAGTTTCCACTAAGGAAAAGCTGGTCTGAGTTACAGATTCAAACTTTCAGTACCTTGCAGGAGCAAGAAACAACCTCCAGCCATAAACTGAAGTTCACTTTAAACTCTGTTTCCAGGAGGACCTGGGCTTCAGAGCCCTCTGCGCCCTGCTGTTGGGCCCTGCCAGCAGCCGTCTAGTCGGAAGGCAAATAATGCAGGCTGTTTGTAATGACAAGCAAACACTAATGAATTTCGGAGCATGTCTGGTGCTTGCTTTTATGGGTCGTAAAATCATCTGGCTGCTTCCTGCCCTATGCTGACACGCCAATGAGACAACCCCAAATATTTATAGGCAGGCGGGCACTGCCCCACTCTGCAAGAGGGTGGCTGGGAGACAGGATGGAGGATGGCCTGTTACCATCCCCACTGTATACAAACCCATTTGTGTGCTCCAGTGTGCAGACTAAATCTTGGCTTGCAAAAGCCTATTAAAAAGTATTTATTTTCAAACATCTTGGTGTGAGAGGGAGAGCTGACTTCACTCTTTTAAACAAGTTTAGGCACAAACCTAGTTAGAAGATACCAAGATGGTGTTTCGCTTTTAAGCCAGATATAAACAAAGATCTGAAGTGTGATTTTCCTAGTCGTTATACAATGTATCTAAAACTTCCATGGTATTCTAAGAGTCCAGGGGAAGGGTCTTCCCAAGCTGTACTGACATAGGTCCTGAGCCAGCAGGCCAGAGCCCTCCCTGCCATGCCAAGGCCACACCCCAGTCCTCACAGTGCTGCCATGACCACCCAGTAGGAAGGGTCATGGTGGCTCTAGGATTCCTCCCACCTCTGAGGAGGTCTGAGAGGCCTCCACACCACCCAGATGAGCCAGACAGGCAGTGGATAGCCTGGGACCCCAGAGAGGCTGAATTTCATCCCCCAGGAGCTAGCACATCAAAGCCCATGGGCAGAGTCACTGGCTCCACAGAGGGGCTCTTTACTAATCCCAAAGTATCCCATAGAAAGCTCACCTCCTATAGGACAAGTGTCCCCACGGCTGGCCGAGCCCTATAAAACCACAGGATGTGCTTAATAGATGGATAACTGGGAGCCACTAATGTGTAGGGTCCTGTTTTAGCAGCAAGCTCCTCTGCAGGCTTCTAGCTCAGCCCTGGGCCACCATCATATCCCCTGTGTAGAAAGGACACAACAGGTGCTAATGAGTCCTAGAGCCAGAAGGTCTCATGAAGTAAATGGTTTGTTAGGCCCAGGGACACTGGAGGACTTCTCTGGTACCTGATTCTCACCTGGAACTCATCACAGAGTGGGAAATAGATAGCTGTTCTGAATGACACAAGCTGGATCCCATCAGGCAATTTCTAGTTCTAGGCATTTAAATTTGACCTCTTTGGGGAAGGAGGGAAAAGGAACTCACCCCCAAGACACAGAAGCTCTCAACAACCTTCTGCTTCTTTGGAGCCCAGTGGAGGCAGAGGAAGCCAGCAGAGGCAGGAGAAAGAGGATGGAGAGAGAGAAGATAGACGATCAGTACCCGGCCGTGTTCCAGCCTCTGTCCACTGCCAGACTCCACCAGACACCCCGTCCCTGGTATTTTGTGTACCTGAAACTAAAACCATCCTGCCTCCTCTTGTCTACCACTGTTCTGTGCTTTGGCCCTTCAAGCCTGGGCACCTCAGTGAAGGAGCAGAAGAGAGAAGGCCTTAGAAGGCTCCTGCACAGGGAAACAAAGCAAAGAGTAAGCCAGGGGCCTCTTTGGAAGAGTTCTGACAAAGGAACCATGTAGCCTGGAGGAACTGCTATTCCTGATGCATGTATTTGCTGCTAAAGTATCAACAGATTTTTTTGTGGGCTAAATGTCCCTGGAAGTAGGAAGGCCAAGACTGGAGGCAGTGCCCTACCCCATGAGTACACTGGGAACACTTTTTGTCCAGGGTAGGAAGTGGATGGTGGTAGTTGTTAAGAAGGGAAAAGCTGTCTTGGACAGCTAGGCTCAGGGAAGTGAAGCAAATAATCCCAAGTCACAGAGCAGCAGATGACAAGGCTTAGGTATCAGCCTATATAAGTCAAACATAGAAACACATGCTCCCAACTCCTTTGGTAGAATTCACCCATTAATTAGTGGATCAAAGACATGTAAGAAAGACATTTATGACCACTAGTAATAAAAGTAATAGAATCAGACCTCCCACCCACCCCCAAGAAGGAGCTATTTATACCCACGACACTGTGAAGGCAGGTCTTTCTGGATGGAGAGTACTGTCCTGCAGAGTCCCAGAGACCACAGGATGCATGTGAGGCAATAGGTACAGGGGAATCTGAGCTGACTGGCATGATGCAGAGAGATGAATGGTTCCAGGGCAGCCCAAGAAAGAGGAAGGAAGAGAGGGACAGAGCTGGGAAAGTGGAGGAAGCTAGACAACAGAGTAGTCACAGGACAGGGTATCCACTGGGTATTTCAGAAATGGCACATCCTGCAGTGCCTATGACAGCTGCTTTCTTTTAGGTGAAGTCTGGATGGCTCCCCACACTGTATGGCAGATCATTTGGAAGCCACCTGCAGGCATCCCTGCATCACTGTGCAGACCTGGCCTCTAAGATAGAAGTGGGTCCCAGGGAACTGTCAGAGGTTTAGAGAGAAAGAGTCAAGCCTGTCTCTTTACATCTAGGAGAGGAGAAAGGGAAGAGGGGAGCATAAACAGCAACTGTTCACTGAGTGATGGGTCCCAGGCAGAGGGTTGGGCAAGACTGCATTCCATACAGTGGGAAGTACAATCTACCTTACAGAGGAGCTAATGAAGAACCAGAGCTGTTGTCTAGCCTGTCCAGATTAACACCGCTCGCTCCGGTGGAGCATGACCTCAACTCAGCTCTGCCTGGACTGGACCACAATGTGCCAGGGTGCCACACAGTCTTCCCAAGGAGAAGGTACTGGAGTCCTGACTCTTCCCTTCCTTCCCAGAAGATTCTAGAGCCAGGATCTGATCCAAGACGCTAATTTTCCCCTCATCTCAGCTGGTTACTACTGGCACATCCCTTTAGGCTACCCTTTTTGGGATTCTGCTTCCTGAGCCCCACTAGGATTCCAGAGGCACTGAGATGAGAAGTCAGCCCTGGGATCCCTTCACAGGACTAGGGGGCCATCTATAGACAGAGCCTGGGACAGTGGCTCTGAAGGTGCCAGAGTTCTGCTGAAGTGGCCTAACACATGCCACACTATTTGCAGAGCCACTTGCCACTGGCTTCTCATGTAAGTATCTCCTCAATTCTACAGGAAACTTGTCCTATCTAACATCAGCCTTCCTCCACCAGCCATCTTGGTGCCCAGGCAAAAATTATCAGAGATATATTCCTCACTCGACTTTCTCTCCCCTCTCTCTCTCTCTCTCTCTCTCTCTCTCTCTCTCTCTCTCTCTCTCTCTCTCTCTCTCCTTCCC
>PVHP010009703.1:0-49670 GCA_004024765.1 Zapus hudsonius
GGGGGGGTGTTAATCAACAGCTTTTAAATTGGCCAAGAAATCCACTCAGTGACAAGGATCCCTTAACTGGAATCATGACTCAGGGTAAAATCCTATGGGAGCCAAAAACTTGGGCTCCAGTGAGAAATCCCCATTACCAGAGAACTACAGAGAGGCTAATCTCAATAGAATCTTGCCAAAATAGAAATTTGTATCTCATTTAACCTATACTGATCTCACTCTCTGATGGAGATTCTGTTTGTATTTTTCAGAAGACAGCAAGAGAGCCATGGTCATTTCAACTCCACCAATGAGCTACCAGCGGAGGCCTGGCATCCCAGCAAGAAATGAACCACCCCAGGCCTATTGTGTAGGCCCCAATTGAAACCTTTGAGAGTGTAGTGGGATAAGCAATAGACCTATAACCATAGCCAAGCAGTCAACCCAGGATAAATCAGTGGGACAGATACCAATGATTTCCAACACAACTTAAAGTAGAAGCACAGAGACCCATAAGACCTCAACAATAAAGCAGACTTAAAACTCACCCACCATGACTCAGGGGATGGGAGCAGAAGAGAGGGTGGAAAGAATGTAGGAGCCATGGTGGAGGATAACTGCCAGAGACATTGATCCCCTCAGTAACAACATACAAAGGGGGGAACCTGGCAGCCTCCTGTGCTATCCATAACTCCCTACCCCATAGATTTATCCAGAGTGCCCACAGAGGAGGATACCCAATGGAATGGGGACAAGGAGGAGGGAAATGGGGAAACCAACACAATGTTTGCTCATAGAATGTATCTAATTTTGAATAATAAAGACTTGAAAAAAAAGCTGGCATGGCCCTGTGCACCTGTACCACCAGCCTTTTGAGGAGGGGATGAGAACAAAGGCTCACTGGGGCTCAAGGTCAGCCAATCTGACGAAAATTAAAGTTAAAAATGCTGGTCGCTTTAGGCTCAATGAGGGCGTCTGTCTCAAGGAAATATCCAGAAGAGCAATGAGTGACAGAGAACACTCGACGCTCTCTGGCTCTGCACACATGCGTGTGGTGTGTGAATCTACCACACAAGATCATACACTATACAGATACATGTACACAGGAAAATTTTTAAAAAGAGGGAGGAGAACTGAAAAAAGAAAAAGGATAGTCAAGCAACAGCAGTAAGAGACAAATATTCTAGGAAGTACTGGCCTAAAACAAAACCAGACTCTCCAGCCCCATGCTAGAAACACACCAGAGAAATGGTAAAAGATAAAGCCACCCATCGCTCAGGAACCTCCCAAACACCAGCTGTCAGCCTCCTTCCTTCCCATGTGTCTCAGTGGACCCTTCTGTTCCCCTCCTTGATAGGCATCCACAGGTGCTTTTGGCTCTTGAAAATCTCTTCCCGTACCCAGCCCCACAGCCTCTGAAAGATCACCAGCCAGTGCTTCAGAGCAGCCACCTCTCCATCATCCAGGCAGCCCCCCACATCTACTTTGGCTGCAGAGCCTGAGCCTGCCAGGACCTTTGCTACCAGCTGCAACCATGAGTAGCTGTGTTGGTTTCTCTGGTGTCTTCATCTCTATTGCTATTACACTTCTGTGCTATGTTCTAGTATCTTTATTGCTATGGCATTGATGTCCTGGAGGTTAAGAAAGATATTTCTAATCCTGTGGATATTTTCAAATGAGAATCTCAGTTTGAAGCACTGAAGTATGGAGTTGTGGTGTCAGATTTGAATCTTAGGTCTCCTGCAAGCCTTTGACCACATGATCAACATTTTCTTGGCCTGTTTTTTAAAATGCAATCTCTCAATAGAAACAGTACCAGCATCCCCCATCCCGGGTTCTTTTTTTTATTTTCCATAATGAGTTACATTATTTAATGGGCGAACAATGAGTTGTTATCCCCAGTTCACCAATGTCCCTCTTCCCCAATCAGCTGGATATCCTCCTCCATGGGCAGTCTGGATCAGTCCTTGGGGCAGGGGACCATGGATAGCTTAGTAGTCAGCCCGGTTCTGCCAGCCCTTGTATGATGTTACTGGGGGGGAACCATGTCTCTGGATAGTCTCCCCCACCATGGCTCTCACAATCTTTCTGCCCCCTCTTCCACTCAGTTCCCTGAGTCTTGGTGAGTGAATATTAAGGCTGCTTTATTGTTGAGAACTTAGGGGTCTTTGTACTTCTGCTTTAGGTTGTGTCAAAAATCATTGGTGTCTGCCTCACTGGCTTATCCTGTGTTGACTGAATGGCTGTGGCTGTGGGTCCCTTGTTCATTCCATCATTCTCTTCAGGGTTCCATAAGGATCCTCCACGGTATGTCTGGGGTGGCTCATCTCTTGCCAGGATGTCAGCTATTGGCCTGCAGTTCATTGGTATGGTTGGATAGGCCACAGCTCTCTGGCTGCTTTCTGAAAGATACAAACACAATCTCCATCAGAGAGTGAGATCAATATAGGTTAACTGAGATACACATTTCTGAATTAGCTAGATTCTATTTTTATTAGCCTCTCCATCAATCACTTGCTTAGTGCATCTCCTTGGGGACCCAAGAGTCCGGCTCCCAGTGCATATTGCCCTAAGTCCCCAGTTCCAGTTAAGGGCCCCCCCTCACTAAGTGGAATATTTGGCCAAATTTAAAAGCTGTTGATTGCCTCTCCCAGGCTTTGGCTCCTCTGTTGCCCAAGTGCTCCTTTCTTGGTTCACTGTTCTCTCTCAGTAGGAAGTACAGACAGCCTACTCATGGCCACAGACTGTGTTTCATGCCAGTTGTCTCTGTTTACTCCAGCTGTCATTGACCAGCTTCCCCTGGCAGCTTATGCAGCGCCTTCCATCACTACACTAACTACCATTTGGGGGACGGTTACTGTTCTGGACCTCGCAGGGTCTCTTGATCAGCTTTCTGTGGTTTCTTCAGCAACCTCAGGCCTGGGATGGGCATTCAAGAGCTTTGACAGAATCCTGTCTTGTTTTTGGAACCTCATGGGTCACTTTGGACAACAGCTCAGTGAGGAAAGGAGATGTTGACTGAGACCAGGAGTTGCCAGACTGGCCAATTTTTCATAGGCTTAGACTCTCTCCCCTTCTATTCATGGCCCCTCTTGCCAGATGACACCCACTACTTGCTCAATAGGTTACAATATGCTCGTGAGGATTTTATGATTTTGAACCCATTTTGGTTTAGCCTCATACTTAAGCTATTCCCCTCCCCCCATCCCTTTCCCCTCATTCATAACCTCTCACTTCTTTCTACTGGCCTGTGTAGAGATTACGGTTAGTCTGGTTAAGGACCACATATAAGGAATATGCGGTGTTTGGCTTTCTCTTGACACCTCCACCCTCTACACCAAGTCCACAAAGTTGTCCTTGGCTCTTCCTCCACTTCTACTTGTCAGGCCCCTGAGGAGCTCAAATCTGTAACTAAGCTAAGGGAGCTATGACACCAAACAGATTAGATATGTAAGTGTGGTTTTGCTTTTTACTTTGTTTGCTTTGGTTTCTCTGGTTGATTGGTTGGAAGATTCTTCTTTTGAGACAAGGTTTCATATAGTCCATGCTACCTCAAATCATTACATGGGTGAAGCTGATCTTGAACCCAGGTCCCTCTAGTTTCCACCTCCAAAGTGTGGGAATTCTTAACCAGTTGCTGCCTGATTTCTCTTGTATTCCATGGAACCTCTTTCACAACAGCAAACCTTACTGTTTGATGACTGACATACAAAGTAAGCATAAAGTTTTATAAAGCTCATGGCTCCCAAGCTGAGAGAAATGCACATACCCTGGAGGCCCTGAGGGCCACAAATACAACATTCACTATGCTCTGCATCAAGACTGAATGAGCAATGTTATGTGTGTGTGCGTATATCATACTTATATATCTACATATAGTCAAGCAACCAATATTGTTATCTCAGCTATAGAGATTTTAGAGAAATGCTATTGATTAATAAACCATAAATTTATTTTTTAACTATTTAATTTATTGAAGCTTTTGTCATTTTATTTTTTCGGTCAATATTTGCGACTGCAACATTCAGTTATTTTGCCTTTGAAAAGTATTTTTATTTATTTGCAAGCATAGAGAGAGAGAGAATGGGCACACCTCTTGCCACTGTAAATGAACTCCAGACACATCTGCCACTTTGTGCATCTGGCTTTATGTGAGTCCTGGAAAATTGAAATCAGGCAGTTGGGATTTTCAAGCAAGTGCCTTTAACCCCTGAGCCATCTATCCTGCCCTAGTCTGCCTTTTTTTACATTAATATCACTAATATATTGACATTGATGTTATTAGTAATGTTCATGAGTTTTCAAAAACAGTAGCTAATATTTTTACATGCCAGACCCTGTTCTAATGACTTAACATATATTAACTTATTAAATCCTAATAATGACCCCAAAAGGTAGAATAATTATCATTTCAAACTGATGTATAAAAAACTGAGACACGGAAAGCTTAAGTAACGTGTCATACTTGTCACAGATCTGGGAAGTGACAGAGCTGGAATTCAACTGAAGCCACATACTTCTAGAGTTCATGATCTTTCTCGCATATTCTGTCAGTTGAGAACTCAGCTATGCAATAATATACTGGTGTCACAAATTAAGATATGCATGTGTGTACACTCAAGCATACATAAGAGCCATGGTGGGGGGAATATCAGGCGGCATTACTCCTCCCCTCCCCAATAACTGCTGTTCACACAACTCATAGCTCTCAATCCTGTGGAGCATACCAGAAATCCCACTGAGAAGGACCCTCAGTGGAAAGGGGCATGGAGGAGGGAATTAGTGGTACCAACACGTGACTTGATATACAAAATTTCTATGTATTAATTTTTTTAATTAAAAATAGTATCAGATTTTTAAAAACAAAAAGAAAAAGGTCATGTGGGACTTTAGAAAAAGTAAGGAATCTAAAGAAAGTTTGGTAAAGAAGAAAGTCACAAATGATGTGACAATCACAAGAATTCCCACTGCACAGATGCATAGGGGTAAATATCATGACAGATAAAGACCTATCAAGAGGGCTTGGGGTAGCTCAGTTGGTAGAGAGTTCACATGCATGAAACCCAAACCCAGCACTGGGGAGGTACAGACAAGAGGATTAGAAGTTCAAAGTCATCTTTGGCTACGAAGTGAATTTAAGAATAAATGGCTATATGATATACTGTTCCAAAAACAAGTTAGATGATAGATGATAGATAGATAGACAATAGTTAAAAAGAAAATCTATAGTTTCAAAGGTACTATCTTTCATTTCCTCCATAAATCTTAGATTATTACCCTTTCTGAACACCCTAGTCGTCCTTTTTATTCATTTTTAAATAATGTCTTATTTATTTATTTATTTATTTATTTATTTATTTATTTATTTATTTGCAAGCAGAGAGAGCTAGAAGATAGACATGCCAGGGCCTCCAGCCACTGCAAACGTACTCCAGACATATGTGCCACTTTGTGTATCGGGCTCTAAGTGGATACTGGGGAATCGAACCTGGGTCATTAGGCTTTGCATGCAAGCACCTTTAACTGCTGAGCCATATCTTCAGTCTCTCTTTACTCATTTTTAAACTTTCCATTTGGATCGATCTTTTGAACTAAAAATACTAAGATATCAAAATAAATGCTACATTTAAAGCTCAGGGGAATTTTCCAGTTCAACTTTCTATGTTGTTTGAGAGAACCATTTTGGTGTCAGCTGTTTTCCAAAGTTGGCAAGGTGTTTAGCAAGTAATTCTAATGATCGTTTGCATTGTTTGAAAGGTAATGTGCTAAAAGGAGGAGGTCATTGAAATTACAAAGATTCCCTGAGTCCTAGACTGTTCTGTCCCACTACCTGGTGTTATCTAGGGAAGGTCATTTCACCTGTTGGACTTCTGTTTCCTCATCCTTACTTAGCACATAGAAGGCCTTCTGGAAATGTTGAACGAATAAATTAATAAGATTTGGTACCTTCTAAGAGTATTATGAAGCTAGATTCTACACTCCTCCTGGAGAGAGAGTCATGGCTATTTGGATTACCATAGCACACCCTGGTCCCTAGCAAGAGCTCATCAAAAACATGGCAGATTTGTAGATAAGGACATAAATTATAAATGCCATGATAGGCACTCTGCTTTATAAAGTTCTTAGGAATAAATTAAGTTTAGATTCCCTGTGAAGACAAATTGTGCAGGTCAGTCATCACCGCATTTAGTAACACCTAAAACTGGCCTTTGTGAGCATTTATTCAATAGGTAATTTTAAATGAATGTGCAAATAAATGTAGGCAGATTTAAAATTATTCCCAAAAGTTCAAATACTGACTTGAAACATGGAGTCTTCTTGCTCTCACACACCTACATCAACCTGTACAGAAACTAATAGGTCTGGGTGAGGCAGCATCTACGGAGGCTGAAACGGTTCACCACTGAGAGAAGGTATGAGAATAAAGATTTTAAAGCGGGTGAAATAGAACCTGCTGACTCACAATGGCTCTCGAGCTGGAAGCAGCCACATGGTAAAGCTCAGTAGAGTCCAAGGCTACGCAGCAACAGTGGTTACATTTCTAGAGCACATAGTGCACATGTTATTGTGGGTAAATAAACTATACTATTCCAGCTCCAAGTAACAGAAAATCCTGACACAGAACAGCTCGAACAAAAAAAAAAAAAAAAAAAAAAAAAAAAAACAGATTATCTCAGGTAGCAAGAAGTCCTGAAGTAGAACAGCTTCATGGTGGAGAAAGCTTGGGTTCAACAAGATTATCAAAGACCCTGGCTACATCCCTCACTCAGCATATCCTCCACTGGGATGTCCTCAGCTGATTACTCTAGAGTTCAAAGACCTGTCCCAGATCCCTGCTTTTCTAATAGATGCATCTAGTAGAAGAAACAGACAGACTTTTTCCAAGGACCGGTTTTTATCAGTAAGGAAACCATTCCCAAACATACTTCAGAAGAGCTCCCCTCGTGTCGGTGATGGGAAATATGCCACATGTTCTTTCCTAAACCAATCACCACCAAGAAAATAAATTGTCATAATTATCTTAAACCTATCAGAATTTATCCCTGGGTCTAAATAATGATGGAGATGGTCTGCCCTGAGTTTTTTGGAAGCAAGATTAGTAGTCAGGAATGGGGAATGTAGAGGATGACCATTAGCCTGGACAATACTGCTCCAGAGAGAAAACACTGCTTCCGGCTGTTATTTGCTGCATGTTTTTATTAGATTTTGTGGGTCTTACAGAAAAATTTTCAAAACTTTGATATTTCAATAGAATTCAATAAAAATTCCAGGGATAGGTGGGGGGGACTATCCACAGGCTTGGTACCCTCCAGTATCAACACACCTGGGCCATGAGGACCAGGCTAAGTACTAAACTATCCAGGGTCCCCTGCCACAGGGACTGATCCAGATGGCCCACGGAGGAGAATATCCAGCTGATTGGGGATGGGGAGGGGGGCGTTAGGGAATTGGGGATAACAACTCATTGTTTGCCCACTGAATAATGCAACTCATTATGGACAATAAAAAATTAAAAATTAAAAAAAAATTATGAAGGAAAAAAAAATTCCAGGGAAAGTAGCAGGAAAGTTATAATGAATTTTTCAAATGGATAGAAAGTGCTCTGATATGGGCATTGCTTCCTTCCCTTTAGAAGATGCTTTCTCCCATAGTTTTCACGCAATGCCCTAGATTCACGATGTATGTATGTATTATGTACATACACATATATTATTAGATATTATACCTCATATCCTTACACACACATTACATTTTACAACTTGTTCCTTCTAATTCTGAGCCTCTTTATTTTCTATCCTCTTTCATTTCACTGTGTTTAAACTGCTCTTCCCAAACTCCTGAATGATTTCAGGGCTCAGTATCTGGCCTCCTGCTACAATTCACTATTTGAAAAGCACTGCTCATTCAAGCCCCTAGCTAATATTACTACTCTTTGTTAATGCTACATCATAGCATTATTTCTGAAATATTGCCATGGGATTTAGTTAATCCTGCCAGTATCATCATTAACTCCATATTGCAGCTAGAAAAACAGATTTGCTGGAAGTGATCTGTTAGAGTCACACAGCGAGTGGTGAGGGTGGAAGTTGAAGACATTGCAAACTTTGAAAGTGGGAGATCTAATTTAAAATAATTTTTTAAAATCAGGATATGGTGATGCATGCCTGTAATCCCAGCACTCAGAAGGCTGAGACAGGATGATCATTAGTCCAAGGCGAGCATGGGCTACATAGAAAGAGACTATCTCAAAAAATAAATGAAATTTAAAAAGGAAAATATGCTATTTACTTCAGTAAAATCTAGTTTACTTCAAGTGGCTACTGTAAAAATAAAGCATAATTTTCACACTGGTATAATTGAAAATGACCAAGTACAATTGTTCATGGCTAATTACCTCTGCGAGGCCAAGTAGAGAGTGGCACCGTTCACCCAACAATCCATTAGACCTAATTAAGGGATATTATTTTGAGATGACTCTGAGCCTATTAGAGAATACCTTGTGTTAAGATTTCTAAAATGCTTTGGAGCAGATTCAACTTGTGAGCCGTAAGAGTTCACATTTTAGAGCCACAGGTCACAAGCGAGAAGTCTGATTAAAACACTTCCTCTGGCCCATCTCTTCCACTCGTCTAACTCTAGTGATCTGCTCTAAAGGATTCCTGACAGTCATCAAAGTATTATAACATTAAAGTTATTATTACAGTATTAAATATTAGGCAGGAAAATTCCTTTGAGCTGCATGTGTAACCTTTAGTTTTCTAGACAAAAGACAAAACCAGCTAAAGAATTGTGAGCCCAAGTCACAAAGAGGGTGAACAGTGAGCTCTACTTCTGCATTCAGGTGAGTGGGGCACTGCAGGCCAGATCCACTCTGTGACACATCCCAGGGAAATGCCTCTCCAGCCTCCTTTAGAAGAAGACAAAGGAAAGGCTTTGTAGGGTCTGCCTTTGACTTGGGAAGACGAACAGTAATACCTGATCCTGTTCTAGGATCATCCAGTTTTAGTGCTGCAGGTGAGGGAAGGACGATGGAACAGCTGAGGGAAACAGAAAGGAGAGGAGGGCATCAGGAGTCATAGAAAACCAATAACAGGGTCAATCTGTGATCTTGCTCCTCTCTGACAGGTGGAGGGGATGACAAGCCAGCAATTGGTGGCACAGAAGTCACAAGGCACCGTGACTAACTGCCCCATCCAGGATGTCCTGCATGAATAATAAAGCACTTTCCTTGGCTCGGCAGAGATGCCAGATACCTGAGTAATTCTGGCTTCTTTTTCCTCAGTGATTCTGTTTATAAACATGAAACCTAATGGTCTCTAACTCCAAAAGACTATAGCTTCAGAGCCAAATACTAGACTGTAAGGTCCGTCAAAAAGTATATTTTATGTTCTTTTGTATTTTATTTGCATGAAGAGTTATATTCTGGTGATGCAACTGGATCTGGTAATGGATTTACTAAGTCACTTTTGTTGAGCAGAATAAAATAAGTGTGGTAGATGCCACCCCGGAAATCCAGGAAATGCATCCTTCAGGAAATTAAAATAGTAAAAGTTTAGTAGATTTGCTCTGTGAAGTTTGGTCAGGATGATTTCTATTCCCAAGCAGTATAGAGCAATCAAAGAATATATACACTATGCGCTAAAAACAAAATTCTCATATTTACTTGACATCTGCATTAAAACACAGACTCTATGGAGACAAAATTTCTCCTTTTCTAAGTTTCTGAACTCAGATTTCTCTTACTAGCCTGCTGTATGTCTTTACTTGGTGCATTATTTGAGAACATGGCTGAATCTTTACCAGAGAAACAGCAAACTGATTCAACAAGTTTAAGTTTATATTGAGTTACAACTCTAGAAATTTTCTTCTGTGTAAAGGAAAATGTACCCAACCCATGATTCCCTGAACTATATTCTTGTCAACATGTTCAATATAATCAGTTCATCAGGGTCCTGTAGGAAAATTACTAAGTCTCAGATCCCAGAGAAGAGGAATCCCAAGAGGAATTAAAACCCCCTTTTGGAAAGAGAGGACATAAAAAAGATGTACATAAATAGGACTCTGAAGTGAAGGCCCAGGGGTAGGGGGGACCACTAACTCCCAAGGGAATCTGCCATGCTCAGCCTTGGAAACCAGGAGGAATAAATACAAGGGATGGACATGGAACCTCTTCCTCAAGTAGGTTCAGCAATGGGGTTAACTTGGACTTAGCTAGCAGAACCTCACTCCCATGAGCTCCCCCAGAGTGTGAGAGGCCCACCATCTCCTTCATCAACTCCTTCTCCTTGGGTAAGCCTGCATACATAGGCCTAGCATCTGTAGAGATAATGAGGGGAGTATCTGCCCCAGAGAAACTAGTTCCTAGGAAAAACATCAAATAAAGAGAGACCCTGGGTCTTATAGCCTTAGAAACATGCGAGAGCTTCACATCCTGGAGCCAGGAGAGACAATCCATGAGGGGGGGAATCTCAGAACCCTTCTAACACTTGCTACATCTAGCAAGCATGCACTAACATTCATGTGATGATATACTCGTACTAGTATTTCTGCATTTAATTACCACAACTATCCTACAAGAAAGGGAACTATTATTATGTTCACTTTACAGATGAGGAAAACAAAGTTTGCCAAAGTCAAATAAATTATTTGCGTTCATAAAGCTATGATGGAACCAGGTGCCCACCCCAGAAAGTCTGTCTACAAACTCTCCTGACCTTAACAAAGACACTATATGTTTATATCTATGTATACAGTGTGTGTGTGCGTGTGTGTGTGTTTTAAAATGAGACCAATCCATGCCTTTTGTCACAGCAACTGAACTATGGTATGGTATACCATTTAGCAGTAGCACTTCAGGGTTATAAAAAGAATCACAAGCAAGATAAGAAGCAAAAACAAGGTTGAAATATCGCCGAGCCTGCAGAAAATAGATTTAGAGATGTTCCCCTATAGCTCTTCAGAGGGTCCAAGCTGCCCAATACTTGGGTGAAATAGTTTCTTCAGTCTGTCATTGGTACCCAATCTGAGGGAAATAGACACTGGTTCATGTCTCCCCAGGAACAAACTCAACAATTGTAATTAATCATCGTGAATATGGAAGATAATTTCACATGACTGGACTTTGCCTCCTGGGAATATCTCTTATTACTGTGGATCAAACTAAGGGAATGAAAATAAATCTTGGCTTTGTGGGAATTAAATCATTTACTTCTCTTCCTGGGACCCACACAGCTTGTTGGAGAAGCAGCATTCACACATGTGAGGTGTGGAAGGTGGCCACCTGTGTCTTCCTTTTGCCTACCAGCATGTTCTGCTTCCAAGCCATAAAGAAACTGGCAGAAGGACTTGAGTCACACCTCCTGATGCTGTCTCGATCTCACGCCTTCAGGTGATGGATACTTACAGCAACAAGATCAATAATTTCTTGCAACATATTTTCTGGGAACAAAGGCTCCCTCTTGCCCTGAGGTGTCTCACCTGTGTTATAAAATCATTTCTAGTCTCTGTTCAATCATAACATTTCCATTAAATCCGTTCACTTGAACAATCCAAGAGCACAGACAACCATTTGGGTACTGTCTACCGTAGGCAAAATAATACTACTTTTTAACAAATTTCATCATGGATCATTTATTGTTATGTATTTTGTTTCTTCAGGACTTTTCTAAGCTTCCTTCTCTTCCATCCATATTGAGATAACTTTTAAGAATCATATTGAAGTAAAATATTTTCACACTGGGAAAATGAGAAATACTAAAAAGTTAAAAGAATAAAAAACAACCCTCTGCAATTCCACTTCTCAGAGTGAACAACTACTATGGAAACCATCTTTCAAGGCTCAGATGCCAACGCACATGTGTGTGTCTGTGACGAGTTTCCCATGTCACCAGTTGTCACTCTGCTACTAGAGTCCTCAGCTCAGTCTTTGCATGGACTTCTCAATGCATAAATTTTCTGAAATGTTATGTGTGTATATGGTTTCTCCCCTAAAGAGGAGTTGACTACTTTCATCAGATTCCCAAAAGGTTGCATAAGCTAAAAACATTTTTAAACTTTTCATTTAACATCATGATTTTTAGTGGCCTTATTAGTTATTATTATACCTACTTACTACTATAAATTATATTGTATTAAGTATTTGTGAGCTAAATGTTTTCATCTACCAGTAAGCATTTTCTTAGAGGCGAAAATCTTGAAATTGGCATTGCTTCAAGAATATTATTAGTTAAAGGCTTTCAATTCATGTTGTCAAAATACCTTGTAGGAAGTTGATGTCATTCAGAATCTCCTCAAATGTGTATAAGAATGCTCTCTTCTTTGAACTTCCATTGACGTGATCATTGTTTAATTTTTCCAGGTTTATTATCTAAAGTACTAATGTTTGGAGATGGGGAGATGGCTCACCAGTTAAGAGTGCTTGCTTACAAAGCATGCTGGTCTGGGTTCAATTCCCCAGTACCCATTTAAAGCAAGATGCACAAAATGACGCATGTGTCTGGAGTTAGTTTGCGGCAACAAAAGGTTCTGGCACACCCATGTGCCCATATGCTCTCTCTTTCTGTCTCTCTCCCACAAATAAATAAATGCTCTAAAACTTAATAAAATACTAATGTTTGAATCTTTCTCTTTTTAAGTTCAGGGGGCAATATGATTTGTCACACACAGAAAGCATCTGATATAGTCAGAACACAGAGGAATCGTCTCACCCATCCTGGCTGCTCTTAGCTTGATTTCATACAAAGGTGGTATTGCTGAGTCACATTGTGACCCACTCTGACCCACAGGGGTTTTCAAACACTGGCTGTGTTTAACAAGTCTTACAAGTGTTATAATGATTTTTCTGGTTGTGTTTACCCTAGCCTTATTACTCTCACCTTGTGTGTGTGTGTGTGTGTGTGTGTGTGTGTGTGTGTGTGTGTGTGTGTACTGTATCTCTATATGAGTACACATGTACCATAGCATTTGTGTGGAGCTCAGAAAACAACACTGACCCAGAAGCTTCAGGATTTTCCTGGCTCTATATTCCATAGGCACATTGAAATTACAGACACATGCATCTGGCCTTGCATGGATACTGTGGATTTGAGCTCCAGTCAGCAGGCTTGCAAAGCAAGCACCTTTATCTGCTGAGACATCTCCCCAGTTCCTTACTCTCACTCCTGTAATTGTGTTTTATCCTGTTTGCCTAGGCCCATGCTTCTACTCAACACTGTCACATTGGCCTACTGAATGTGGCATCACCTAGGAAGACCATGAAGTCAAATTTCTCCAGCCTGATCTAGGCTAGACTCTGGCTGAAATGAGTGTCTGAGTCGATAGAGATAGGTATGAACAGAAAGCTCTTACTGGGACGAAGCGTGAGTGCATGCAGCTAGGCCTCCTGGGTTAAATCCAACTGCCCTGCTTGCTATTTGCATAACCTTTGGCATGGACCAAGCGGACTTCTGGAGCACTTGCTTTGTGAGTATACTAGGAGACTGCTGCGTGGTAGGAAATGACAATACTCTTGCTACACAGTATCTGCAGACTTCTCTAGAACCAGCATCTACATGCTACCTGCCCTCTTCCACACAATTCCTTTCTCTCACCATCACTTATGACATGGATGATATCACATGTCACATTTATCTGGTATAAATTCATCTTGCCTTCTCACTAGCATGGACACTCTGCAAAGGCAGAACTTTTCCATTTGATCACTGATTGTTTTGTTGTCAACTTGACCTTTTTAGTAATCTTGGGTGGGTCTCTGGTGTTGTTCACAAGATGACAGCCCTCTCAGTAGGGGGCAGGATGTAAGGAAGCTCTGGGAAGCTAGAAATGGACATCGCTTCCTGGGAGGACAGTTCAGGAAGGAAATTCCAGAGACTCGGGAAGCCAACAAGACTGGGATAGGGTTGCAAGACCCCATCCTAAGGCTATATAAAGGGGAAAGAAACCTCTCTTCCTCCTGCCTGTTTGCTGTGTCTGTGTATGGTGCTGGTTATGGGTTTCTCTCTCTACTTGGACCTGTGAAAGGGGGCCAGCCTCTTTTATCATTATGGAATTTCCCTTGGATCTGTAGCTTCAATAGATCCTTTCCTCCCATAATTGTGTCTGGTTTGGAGATTCATCCGAGTGGCGTGTGACTATGACAGTTTTGGTACCAGGAGTGGGGTGATATTGGCTGAGATGAATCTGACCTTGTGGATTTTGTCTTCTGTAACTTGTGTGCTAGAGGAATGGACATGGACTTGGTACTTGCAATTGAAGATGCCTTCCAGAGTGGTAAGCCAAGTTTTATGGACTATTTTGGTGAGAGTTTGAAAACGTTAAGTGCAGAGATAACTGCATTTGGAAACTTGGCTTATGAGCTTTCTAAGGGGGATTACAGAAAACTATGTGGGAAAGACATTACTGAAATAAAGGGTAGATGCATTCTACTGCCCATGCCCAGAGAGTTTGATCAAGGTTGAATTTAAGTAATGGACTGATGTGTTTGGCTAACAATATGGAACTCAGAATTTAAGATTTAAGCTTGGAAAAACCTCAAAGCAAGTTTACTGGCATAGAGGCTGGTATTTAGGTTACTGAAGCTGCTATTGTCAACACATTAGCAATCCTGAAGAAGATAGCCTAATTGCTCTACATTGAAGCAATGGAGAGATGCCTAAGGTGTTTCCACTTAGGAAGGACTGAATGATACACTGTGCAAACCCTTGGGCAGGAGTTAGCTGAAAGGAAAGAACCTACTCTTCAAGGTCATGATTTATTTTGTTCCTGACTTAACAACATGGCTGTGTCCTACATACCTGGTATTGCTTTTGGAAGCATGAGAAATGCATGCGTGGAGTGGGTCATGAAGTGCACATGGTTCCAAGAGCCACTGCTGGGATGTGGCATATGGAACAGTTCCTAATAGGCAAGTGAACCTTGGAAGATGGACCATGTAAAGTTCCTAATAGGCAAGTGAAGCCCTTGGAAGATGGACCGTGGTTTGCAATGGAGACCTGAAGATGTTTTAGATATACCAGCACTGTGCAAGGGAGTACTGTTGGCTAGGGATGGAAGTTTTGTTTTTTTTCCCACTACTCAGCCAAGCTGGAGGGGCTGAATTGGAAAATTCAGAGACTGTCAGTCACTGGTTGTGATGTTGGACTTGAACTGCAGATGTTTGATGTTTGCCTAATGGTTGTTGAATTTGCATTGGTCCAGTCTTTCCTCATTTTGCCTCATAGCAGTTGGAAATGTTTACTCTGTGCCATTATATGTTAAAAGTATGTAACTTATTTAGAGTTTCCAGAATTTGCAGTTAAGAGACCTTACCTTGTGTTGGGGGGACATTATGTGTTCTGGTTGTATATGGGATAATTATAGCATGTTAGGCAGAATTATGACCTTGTTACTGTCTTCATTTGGAAATCAAGTATTATGTAAGGAGATATGGTTTAATATCAAGTTGATAAGGTGTGGACTTGGGATGGTTTTCAGTAATCTTGGGTGGGTCTCTGAGGATGTTAACAGGAAGGCAGCCTCTCAGTACAGGGCAGAATGTAAGAAAGCTCAGGGGAGAAAGAAATGGACATCCCTTTCTGGGATGGCAGTGCAGGAAGGAAATTCCAGAGACTCATGAGTTGTTCCTCAGATGCAAAGCATGGAGAAGAGCTAGTAGGAGTCTGGCTAATAACTCCTCAGAATGAAATCATGTCACAGTGACTTGTGAGAACTTGTCATGCAGGCAAAAAACACAACCCAGTGCAAAGGTCCAGATATTTATTGTCTTTCAGTAGGGGAGCCTGGAAGTCCATAGTATCGATAAGGTATCAAAAAATGATTCCTTCTGAAAGCCTTGAGGGAGATTCTACCATACCCCTCACCTACTGTCTAGTCTGTTGGCCATTTTGGGTATTCCATGGCTTACAGATGCACCACCAGATCCCAGCCTTTCTGTTCACATGTCCCTCCCTGCATACTTGTCTCTCTTATCAAATTTCCCCTTCTTATCACAACTCAATCACTTTTAACTAGGGCCACCCTGATGATCTCATTTTAACTGGATTATCTTTAGAGACCCAATTTCCAAATATGGTTACAGTTACTAGAGATTAGAGCTCCAACATTTTAAAAATTAATATGTTTATTACTTTAAAATTAATGTTTATTATATTATATATATTATGAGCAAATCTTGTGAAGGTGTCCCCATTTCCCTCCTCTCTGTCCCCTACCCACTGGGGTCCTTCCTCAGTATACATACTGGATCTGTCCATAGGTTAGGGGGTTGTGAACCGTACCTGAGGTAGCCAGTTTTTCTTTTTTCTTCCCCCTTTGTGCATTGTTGCTAAGGGGGGCAATGCCTCCGGATATTCTCCCCCACCATGGCTCTTACATTCTTTCTGCCCCCTCTTCCATTCAGTTCCCTGAGTCATGGTGGGTGAGTTTTAAGTCTGCTTTATTGTTGAGATCTTAAGTCTCTGGACCTTTGCACTGGATTGTGTTTAGAATTCCAACCTTTTGGGAAGAGACTCAATTTAATAGCAATTATGTAGCACAGGACCAAGCATTTGGTTGACACTCAATAACTATTAATTCTTTCTGTTCAGTCATGTGATGGGATCATTATCTCACAGAGAAAAGTAAATTAGCCTGCATGACAAGTTCTCACAAGTCACTGTGATATTATTTCATTCTGAGGAGTTATTAACCAAACTCCTACCAGCTCCTCTCCATGCTTTGTCTCTGAGGAACAACTCATGAGGGAAGGGAACTATGAAACCAAAGCATTGTTAGCCTCCCCATGCCTTCCCATTATTTTACAGTCAAGAGAAGCGAAAAGTCAGTTCTTACAGTTAGTAAAAGCAAAGCAGGGCCAGAACCCAGGTTTTCTTATTCCTGGCTCATGTTTTCCTTTCTGAAAATCTACTTCCTATAGTTCAAATCGTTATGGTGATGATTATGAGCACATGTTACTAGAAAAAATTTCAGTGCCAGGGATGGGATACTATCCAGCAAGTTGTTGGCCAGGGAGGTTCCTGGAGCCCCCAAAACAGTACAAACCATTGTCAAGGCTCTTGATTTCCCACCAGAATGAGATGGTAAGACCCTATTGCTGAAGACCACATATGCTTGAGCAGCAGGTGACTGACAAATCAAGCTGAGCTGGAAACTTCCTCCCTGTTAACCAGCTGACAGAAAGCTGGAAAAAGCTATGGCTGCCTGCAGCCCTACGGGAGAGAGAAGTCATCAATGGTGGTAAACAGCAGTGGACCTTGAAAGCCTTAGGACTGGCTAGCCAGGCCAAATGTGCCAACCAACACAATAGTGGTACATCTGTTGTGGGGGAAAACCAACTGCTCTCTAATTGGACTGGAGGCCCACTTTAAAGAAGGGAATGCATGCCTGGTATTGAAGACCTAGTTAAAAGCCAATGGCAGGGGGAGGTTATGAGCCAAAAGGAGTAATACCTGCTGTGGCCTGACTAAATACATATATTATGCTCACTAAACTATATTATGAGCACTTTTTATGTTCATGCCCATGTAATAATGCTACTCTCACTTTTGGCTGGAAAAGGTTGGAATTCTAAACTTTTAACTTTTTTTTCTCTTTTTCAGATGGTGTTGACCACTGGGATAACTCAAAAAACAACATAATGTTAAGAAGAAAAGACAGTGGAGTGTTCAGCACTGGGACATCTCTATCATACCTCCTGAAGCTCAGGTATATTGTGGAAGAGGTGGCAGAAAAATTGTAAGAGCCAAAGGAAGGGTAGGACTGCTACCAGACACAAAATGGCTTTCGTGCCTGATAATACCTACGTAAGACCTTCATAACAGGAGGAAAAGATGATGACACCAAAACAAACTGAGATTAATGAAAGGGGGAAGATATATGAGGGAGGATGAGGAGGGAATTATAATGGTTTATTGTCTATAATTATGGAAGCTATCAATAAAAAATTTATCAAAGACTCATCTGAATCGTTAATAATAAGTAGGAAAAAGAAAAAGTAACTGGAGCCAGGCGTGCTGGCACATGCCTTTCATCCCAGCACTTGGGAGGCAGAGGTAGGAGGATAGTCTTAAGTTTGAGGCCAGCCTGAGACTATATAGTGAATTCCAGGTCAGGCTGGGCTAGAGACCTTACCTGAAATAACCAACAACAAAAAAAGTAACTAGAAGTTGGGGTTTGGTGTCACATGCCTTTAACTCCAGCACTCGAGGCTGAGTTAGGAGGATTGCAGTGAATTTGAGGGCAGGCTGGGCTACAGAGTGAGATCCAGGTCAGCCTGGGCTAGAGTGAGACTCTCTCTCAAAAAAAAAAAAAACATAACTGGAAAAATAGAGTCATTTCTGGCCAAAATTAGCTACTCTATTCCATCAATCTGTTTCTATCTGTTCTAGTGTAAGAAAACCATTATTTCACCCACCGTCATAAAAGAAAACCTCCTCCAATTAAACAGGTGTGGTGATGATGCACACCTATAATCCATGCACTTGGGAGGCTGAGGCAGAAGGATTATTAATTGAGGGCCACCCTGAACTACACAGCAGGAATTTGTCTCAAAACAAAAAGCAAAGCTATTGGTAATTAATGTGTGGCATGCACCAATTATAAGAAAAACTTTTGTGTTAAGCATAGCTCCCCAAACACAGTAACACAACCTCCCAGCTATTGCCCCAAAATCCTTCATCCTCATCAACTGTCTTTCCTAGACTCAGTATAACAGCCCTGATGAGACAATGGGTGAGACAGATTTTAGTGCATACAATTCTGTTCCTCTAGGACCCCTCAAGCAGCCTGACACACCCTCCTGATGCTTCTACCAAAGCAGGCATGTGTTTTCTACCTCTGAGGGGACAAGAAGTAAGCAGCGGGAGACCACATTTGGATCAAAGGGATGAGAACTGAGACGAAGAGCTCAGAGCAAACCTCTCTGCCAAAGCAAACACATATAGACAGAGGGAAGCTGGGAGGGTGACATTTCCTGCATGAACCTCTGAAGGAAAATTACAAAGAATTTATCAACTGGAAGCTGGAGCCTACACAGCTGTGGATACAGGATGAGCCCCATGTGAGGGCTAAGAACCTTCGAGATTTGTTCTTGCTGTCTCTAGCCTGGCCGACAACCAGCATTGCCTCTGGCTGCTATGTACAAAGACCTGGTGAGGGGCCAGTTGGCTGCTGGAGGCATGTTTCTGTATCATTCATCACACACAAAGTGTTCTGCAGCTGGAAGACAGTCATGATCAGCCATAGCCAATGAAGCTCAGCCCTCCTCCACCCCTCAACCCCTTCCTCCACAGAAGACCACTGGCAAAAACTTAGCAGTGTTCCGTGAGAAAAAGGACTTAGGAAGATGGGAAGCCATAGAGTCATCCAGGAAGCATCTCTACAACACCTCCTATGCCCGAGGTCCTGGGGCAGCACCTTGGCTCTTTACATCTGTGGCAGGTGGCAAGGGAAGAAATCTGCTCTCTTTCCTTGTCTGTCTTTAGCCTCTCCACCTGCTTCCCATCTCCTCCCCCCTGCTTATTCTCACTTCCACTTCTCAGCCTTCTAGGGATCAGTCATGAGACCAGCCCAGAAAAACAAGGGAAGGAGTCAGTTGGCATTTCCTCATCACCTTAAAAAAAAAAAAAAAGGAAGTGCTCACAGCAGAAAAAGGAAGGAAGACAGATAAGAGGGGTGTGATTGAGATTAACAAAAAACAGACGGTGCCTCAGCCTCCAACATGTGCTGAATAAGTTGGTGCAATTAGCTTGGGAGGGAGGGTAAACACTGCCAGCCATTCAGGCCAGCAGTGGGAGCTGGACAGTTGACATTTACCACAATGTTCCATGCAAATCAAAGCTCTTGCCCCCAGAAATGGAATTTCATAGATTTCTGCTCTGAAAGGCCATTTCTCTGACTAGTCTGGGTCAGCACTTAAGCTGAAAGAGAAATATTTAGCAGATTCCCCCCCCCCCAAGCTTGTCACTCATTAGGCAAGAGGGGCCTTTAAAAAGTCTGATTCTGATGCGGTCATCGTACAAACAGCATGAGAAAATATCAAGGAACAATCCCATTTCCAGAAAGGATTAGAGCAAATACTTCCTCTGAAGTCCCTGCTGATCCGACAGTGGGGTGGGGGTCACAGTCCAGGTGTGCTGGCTCGGTGCCAGCTCTGCAAACACAGTTCCAACATGCTCGGATAACTCCCATGGCTTCACATGGAATACGAGGAACTTTCCATACCATGATCGCCTGCCATTCCACAGCACTGAAACCCAGAGCTGTCCATCACAAGGCAGGTGATCTGGAAAAGTCACAAAAGCCTCAGGAAAGCCTGGGCATCTGAACCTGCTCTGGCCTCCACCTATGTCCTGGCCTCACCAGTCAGCTCCCCTCACATATGCTATCCGGTCCATCTTCCTCTCAACACTTACATGAAATGAGGTCATTAGTTTACTTGGTTGTCAGCTTCTTAAGACCAGAGACTCCACCTGCATCATGTATTTTTTAATACTTGAAACTTATAACGAGTCCTAGTACTAAGTAATATTTGTTAAGTAAATAAAGTCACTCCAATTATTTAAACAAAAATTCTATGGAAATAGTATCCTCTAGGATTGTTTTTTAAAAAGTGAGACTTTTGAGTTGAATCACCAACTGGGGTCTTGCTGTCAGCCTACAGACATACCCAGGTGTGCCTAGCTAGTTATTATTTAGATCTACTATATCAGTCAGAACAAATGCAGATTCCATAGAATCTGGATGCACATTACGTTCCCAGTTGATTGATGGGTGTTTCTCTGTGTTCAAGACAATGGGAAGCCAACATTCCTGTTTGAAAGAACAGGCTCAATACTAATTGAAAATCACAGAAACTCTGTAGTGTGTCCTGGGGTTCTTCAGTCATCTAATTGCATGCACTACCTGATGCACTACTTGTTCTGGGGAGAAAAATCTGTTCATACCAGATAGAGCTCTGACAGACCAAAGGAAGGATTCCATCAAGGTCTGGCATGGCGAACCAGTGAGTTTATCAGAGTTACTTATAAGGGCATGGGTGAGTCATGGGAGTCACTGACAAAGCCCACCCCAGCATGGTGGTAGCCACTGAAGAGGCCCAACCTGCAAAGAGCCTTCCATCTCCTATATACTCTAGCATCCCCCCACCCCCGACCACATGCTGCTTGGGAGCAGGACAGAGTATGAACTGGAATCAAAAGTCAGAGGCTGAAGACCTCCCTCTACTCCTTCATTAAAGGAATGTTAGCAGCCATGACAGGTCACACCCAGAGGGAAAGCTACACTATACCACCACCACCCCACTTGCTTCTTGATGGCTGTCCTCAAAAGAATGGCTGCCTCATTTTCCCAAAAGGATTGTTTTGCTCTGAAGGCAATTTAGAATCAAACTTCAAGCCAGATTAAAGGTTTGTTGCGGCGAGCTCCTCGACCAGCAAGGAAGAACAACCACCACTCGAGGATTCTTCTCAAATCACACTTTATTGGAGAGCCTTTTGATTGAAGGGAGAGCAGGAAGCGAGGGGCCCGGAGCACTGGGAGTCAGTTGCTTATATAGGGAGCAGGGACACGGGTTGCCCCATGATTGGCTGACGCCAGCTCGCCATCACCAGGCGCCACAGGATTGGCTAGGGACCAATACATAATCCACGCATGCGAGAAGCCAGAGGCGCGTCTCTCACCAAAGCATTGCCTAATATGGAGTTGTTTACCACTTAGCTGCAAGGAAGTGGGCGCCATCTTGTAATGGCGATCGTCCCGGCTCCCTGCAGTTTGTGCCTTTAATCCAGCACTCAGCCTCGGTAGGTGTTTCAATCACTATGAGTTTGAGGTCAGCCTGGGATATAAAGTGAGTCATAGGTTAGTCTGGGATAGAGTAAACCCTGCCTCAAAAAAAATAAGCAATATCAAAAGATATAGAAAGATATAGTGTTGCATGTAAGATGCTCCCATAGCCTCAAGTTTATGATTTTACCTCATACTTATTCTCCAGCTGGGAGCTTTGGGGGAAGTAGAGCCTCGCTGGAGGAAGTGTGTCATTGTGTGAAGTCTTGGGACTTTACAGTGGAGCCCAGCTTGCCAGTGCTAGTGAGCTCCTTCTCTCTCCTTCCCCTTGCTTATGAAAACAAGTGGCTGACTGCTCTTGTCATGCCTTCCCCACCATCATGAAACTTCCCTTCAAAACTGAGCAGAAATAAACTCTATTCCACAAGCTGCTTCTGGTCAGCTTTTTTGTTCCAGAGAAGGGAACTCTTACAGACAAGATCTCAGTTTACTCATCTGCCTAAAAGTCTTACTGCACATGGAAGCTGACACCAAGACATATTTGTATAAGCCAACCTCACTAAATAGCCATTAATTTCCTTTAGTCCCTACATATTTTCTGGTCAGTTTCCCACAGTTTGCTCTCCCTTTAACTTCAAACTTTTTTCCTTCATTACAAAAAGACTATTATAAGGGCTGGGAAGATGACTCAGCAGTTATAGGTGTTTGTGTGCAAAACCAGCTGGTCTGGGTTTGATTCCCCAGTACTCACGCAAAACTAGATGCACAAAGTCGCACATGTGTTTGGAGTCTGTTTACAGCAGCAAGAGATCCTGGTATACCCATTCTCTCTCTCTCTCTCTCTCTCTCTCTCTCTCTCTCTCTCTCTCTCTCTCTCTCTCTCTGATTATAAGGGCTAGAAAGATTGCTCAGTAGGTAAAGTGCTTGCTTTGCAAACATAAAAACCTGATTTTGATCACCAGTATTCACATAAAACTGCCAGGCATGGTGGCACATACCTGTAATCCCAGCTAGGGAGGAGGAGACAACAGGATCCTTGAAGTTTGTTGGCTGATGAATCTAGCCTAATTGGTGAGGTCTAGGCCAATGAGAAACCCTGTCTCAAGAAAGACTGTATTCATGAAGATAATACCTGAGGTTGTCCTCTGACCTGCACAGCACCCACATACATACAGACACATAAACACACACACACACACACACACACACACACACGTACATGCAAATAAAGATACTTAAATGCCAATTGCTTTTTGGAACCACAGTTTTTTACATGCTTCCCATGCCAATAAATGTTAATACAAATTGTGTGCCTTTTTTTCCTACAGTATGGAAGATGGTAAGGTTTTCCTTCCCAAGCAGCTTGTGGGGCCTCCATACTTTTCTAATACTATGTTATTTGTATCCCTCACTCCTCTAGGGTTCCAAATTATCTGTGTCCTTTGTTAAGGTAGCCTATCTGTCATGGTTAGATCCAGGTGTCCCCCACAAACAAATGAATGTGTTCTCAATGTTCGATCCTCAGCTGATGGCAGTTCGGGAATTACAACCTCGATGGAGCTGTGTTGTTGGGGCAGGCTTATGGGATTATAAGCCAGCTTCCCCTTGCCAGTATTTGGCACACCTTCCTGCCGCTGTTTCCAGTGCTGTGGCAGAGGTGATGTCCACCTGTCTGCTCGTGCCATCATCTTCCCTGCCAGGATGGAGTCTCCCCTTGAGTCCGTAAGCCTAATAAACCCATTCCTCCACAAGCCACTTTTGCTTGGGTTCTTTCTGTACAGCAACAGAGAAAGCTGACTGCAACACCATCAAAGACAACAATTCTGAAATAATTTGTGATATGGGTTGCTGATAATTAATATTCGTAAGCAACAGGGGGGGAGAGAGAGAGTTTTGGAATCCTCCCTTCCCCCTCCTCCTACTCGGAGTTCTTGTCCTCTAATGCCAAAGAACTGTACACAGGGACAGAATTAAATTTTAATTACACATTTATTCTAATTTAGTAGATTGGGAAAAGGGGAGTTGGATGGGGGAATTTCCCAGTCATCATGTGGGAAGTTACAGAGTTTTCCTGCCACCAGTGTGGGGAAAACAGGTGTCAGAGAGTTCACAGAGCTTATATTATTTAGTTAGATAAACAGCCCAAGAAAAGATAACAGAAAGCTCCCTTTATGAGAAAGAGAGGTTCATGAGAGAAAAGGTCTGGAGCCTGCCCCCCTACCCCAGCCACCAGCTGGGGTAGGGGTACAGGCCTTACCTCACTGAGGCCTGGGTCAGCAGTCCTTCTACTCCACTGCCATGGGGGGAAGAGACCGATTCCTCATGGGAAGCTAGTTTTAAGTCCTCCCAGGTGAGTTAGAGGGACAGCTGATTGGTTCATATCTGACCAATCAGTTTTAGCACCTAGGTTGTAGCTCTAACTAGACACCTCCCATTCAAGGGGAGGGGCTGGAAGGAGAGGGGTGGTCCCTGCAGACATGTGACCGTCACATTTGTACTTGATATGATTAACTTACTATGCCACATGACCAAGACTCCATTGAAATATGTCCTACGTTAAATAATGATTTGTTAGAAAAAACGCCTAAGTGTTTATCACCTAAGATATACAGCAATATTTAAAAAAATAAAAGAGACAAACATGACAGCATCTTCCTCTTGGAAAAATTAAGCAAGATTGAGACCAAATGAATAACTCTAATGATGGTATATGGCAGTGTGATTGGATAGTGTTAACGACAATGAGGTAAGAAATGATCTAATACCTCACATCATACCCTGTGATTGCTACTTTTAGGGCCTAAATTTGGAGTGTAAACAACTTTCAGTAAGAAAGTAAGCAAAACAATGAGCAGACATACAGTTACCTCTCAATTAGCCTCAGTAGCTAGTGTCAGGAATTGCCTGCCTAGTCCACCACACCTAGAAACCAGACTAGAAGAGAGTTTCTGGGAAGTGAAGGAATGCCCAAGGGGACGCCCTCCTTTTATCAAGTGAAACCAAGGTTGAGCTAAATTCTTTTGTTAGATAGAATCCAGCTTATCTCCCCAATGGAAATGCTTCCTTGTTTAAATTTTGTCTTCTGGCCCTTTTCATTCCTGGGCAGCTGGGTTCATGATCAAATAGCAGGATGACAAGAAATGAAGAGAGGAAGACATTCCGCAACCAGCAATCATGTGGACATCACAGAGGCATCCCTCCTCCCCTGAGAGACAAGGACCCTGGGCTCATCCATAGCTCAGTGTGCTTCGGCTTTCCTTTCTCACTCACTGCCACAGTCAGCAACTCTGAGAGTTCAAAGGTCTTAGAATAAAGCTGAGATCTTGCGGAGAGAAAACAGGAAATGTGTTTCTGCCAAAGTTTTTTCTCTGATGTCCAAATTGAAGTAAATTCCCCCTTTGTGACATGTCAGCATCTTCACAACAAAAAAAGATTCCAGTGGTCAGATCACATATTCAAAGGGTCTCAGAGATGTCCTGCAGCTTGTTGGAGGTGAACAAATTCTCAGTAAGCTGTGACCCTCCCTCCTGCATTGCTTTGTCCCTACAATCTCAAATAAGGGCGATGTGGAGAGAGAGACAGAAGAGAAGAAGAAAACCAAAAGGTCAGTATATTTTCATAAGCCAGCTGCTGCCCTCTGAGTCTGGGGAACCAATCTGAGTCCTAGAAGAGTAAGCAGCCGAGTTCTTGAATAAAAATAAAGCTAGCTTTAGTCACTGGCCTAAGGACAGGTCCTTGGATCTAAAGGAGGAATTCCCACAGTTCCATAAAAGTAATACCGTTTTTTAAGCAAAGCCTCCAGTGGGAAAATGTAGCTTAAATCTTTGGGTATTCATTTTGTTTCATTTTCCCTATAGGGAAGTGTCAACTGACTGATTTCTTTGTCCCTTTCTCTGTACAATACAGAGCAGATTGCCTCCGTGGTTAAAGGCCAGCTGCGGTTCAATTCCCCAACATTCACATGAAGCTGGATGCCAAGTGGCACATGCACCTGTGATCCTAACTCGCGTGTGACCGTGAGGCAGAGTCAGGAGAACCTGAAGCTCACAGGCCAGCTAGTCTGGCCTTCATTCATAGTCTGGCAGCTCATTTGCAGCAACAAAGCCCCCATTTCAAAGAAGGTAGACCATAGACATCTTGAAGGTGTTCTCTGACCTCCACAAACATGCCATGGCATGTGCAACCATACACATGCATACATACACACATATACACATACATGCATGCATGCATATACACGTGGATACATACACATATGCATATATGTATACACACATACACACATAAAAACACACATATACATTTTTATATACATACATATACATATACATGCATACACATATACACACATACATACACACATAGACACATGCATATACACATACATGCATGCATACATCCACACATACATACATGCATACACACACATGCATACATACACACATATATACATATACATACCTATACACATGCATACACACATATACACACATAAACATACACATACACATGCTTATACACATACCTATATACATACATGCATACACATACACACATGCATACATACACATGCATACTCACATACACACATACACACATGCATACACACATACACATGCATACATGCATACATACATACATATATACATACTTTTAAAAAATTCCAAAACAACTCTCCTGTGTTTAGAAGGAAGGGCAGGTTGGTAGGCGGCCAAGAGCACAGTAATTTAACAAGAATAGCAGCAAAGACTACAAATAAAGAGAATTAAACCTAAAGTGGACTCAAACCCTCTCCATTTAATTTCAAAGGCCTTCAAGCCTTCTCTGAAAGACATCTTGATGCTCTTGACAATGTCACTTCCGCTGACTGCCTGCTCTGCTGCTCTGGCACTGTGACCAGCTTACTACATAAAGCAGAGTCTCTGTTTCACCACAGTATTTCAAACCAAACAGGAGGAAACTGACTAACTTCAGATGAGATGAAGATGGTGTCTATTTCATGCCCCACTTTGATTTTGTGTGTGATAACTCCATTATCTATACAAGTTCTCATCAGGACCCACTTTAATGAGCATTCTACTCCCAGGAGGAATCCAAATTTTTATAACCTCACACTCAGCATATCCTAACATCAGCAAGTAAAGTAACTATTTATTTACATAAATTATCCATCCATCCATCCATTCATTCATTCACTCATTTTTAGAAACTCAGTAAAAAGTTTAACTCTCTTTGGAAGGAAACACATTCTCTGTAGTAAAAATTATATTGATGACAAAAGAAAATCACTTGGGAGGCAGAGATAAAGTGATTGCCGTGAGTTCGAGGCCATCCTGAGACTATATAGTGAATTCTAGGTCAGCCTGGGCTAGAGCGAGACCCTACCACAAAAAAACAAAAAGACAAAAAAAAAAAAAAAAGTACAAGTTATCACCATGTGCCCACAGAAGAAAGGCACTAGCAGAATAGTATCTCTGCACTCCCAGAGCTCCTTCTAGGTAAGGTTTTCTTTGAAAATAGCCATGTAATATATAGGCTTAATCAGAACTGGCGTCAAACACTAGCTTTGCCCTTCTCTGATGTCATGACTTTGAACCCAGCAGTAAACCTTTCTGTTGCCCTCAAACACAGACGCAAACATGTGTGCCCACATCTGAGTGTGTGCGAGAGCACACACACATATACACAAACTTCATCTGAAAAAGTCAGATTAGAGCATTCTCTAAAACCATTTTCCACTTACAACACTCTAGCCTCAAAACAGAAATCATTTTAGCCCCTAACAAATATGGATGGATTAAAAACCCCAAATTCTGCCCTAACGCCTAACAAATGCCCCTAATCCTATTGGAATTTGGAGCTGAGTCTAATTTCATCCCAATGCTCACAACTTCCAAATCAGAGCCATTCATTGCATCCTTGACTCAGACAGCTGGTCAATACCATTGATCAAACATCTGCTACATCCAGCCACCATCTTGAGCCTAAGTGAACCTCAGAGACAGGGCGACAGATTTGAAAACCCGGCAGCCATATAAGGTGATGGGAAAGCAGAGAAGAAAGAGAAAAGGAACCTGCAGCATGCCTCCTGTCTTGATCAAGTCTCAACTACTCACCAGAAATACCCATGAGGTCACAGGCTACTGAGTACACATAGGCAAATACAAGAAGGTATACTTTTTTAAAAAAGACTTTCTTAAAACAATTTTATAAACAGAAAAATTGAGTGAAAATACAGACCTGCCTCCTGAAACACTTCCCTCCAAATTCTTGAACCAGAGTAGTTTGCTTGTGATAGCTGATAAAACTGCCTAATACATCATTGTGCTTATCTTTTCTATAAGTAAAATTCACACACAACAGTTGTGGTAGTTTGATTGAATGTCCTCCCAATGGATTTAAAGTATATTAAAGGTTTTCTCCAGCCTTCTGGCTGGAGGAGGTGTCACCTAGGCTGGATCCCAGGCTCCAGCCCTAAGGTGATTCTGGGATGGATGTGAATTTCCAGCTATCCATAAGCAAAGAGCAGTCAGAGCTCAAGTCTGGAGTTCTTGCTGTTTTGCTAGTTGGAGTGTGCTGGCTGGAGGTACTGGTGATAGGTTTCTCTCTCTGCTTGGATCTGTGAAAGAGGGGAAGCCTCTTTTGCCATTCTGGAACTTCCCCTGGGTGTGTTACTTTAGTAAATATTTTCCTCCCAAAACTGTGCCTTGTTGGAGATTCATCCCAGTGGTGTGTGGATGACTCTGACAACAGTGAACATACAAACCCACCACTTAAACTGGACCTGGTGGTGCAGGCCTGTTATGCCAGCTATTCAGGAAGCTGAGACAAGAGGATCACAAGCCTGATTGGACTACAGTGAGTTCAAGACCACCCTGGGCAGCTTACTGAGACCCTGCCTCAAAACAAAAAGTAAAAAGGCTCAAAAGTAGAATGCTTGCCTAGCCTGGGTTCCATCCCAATTCAAAAATAACAACCAAAAGATACCTACTTAATCTTTAGGATGTATGACTAATCTCTTTGACCTTACTACCTCAAATCTCTTGATCATTTATGAAACAGAGAGGAAAGAAATATTTTCCAAGCTGCTGACAATTATCTGGGGATCAAATGGCAACTGCTGATACTCATATCAGAAGAGGAAATTCTCTTGGAATCCATAGCTACCTCTGCATATGCTCCCCTCCATCTCTGATTTCTCCTATCCCCTGCCTCCACTCCAACACACACACACACACACACACACACACACACACACACACACACTTGTGGAGTATCCATAAGATTTTTTGACCACGATGTTGGAGATCATTTTCCAAAGATCCTTTTAGATTTATGATAATCCTAATTTAGCTATGACTCAAGGGTTAAAACCAATAGTGTAAAGACTCTCAGAGCTGTGAAGTGACATTCAATTTAATAAAGCCTTCAAAGGGTGCTTTTTCAAACTACATAATATCTTCACTGCCCATTCCACAAGAAAGAGAGTCAAATATACATCTAGGGTATATGTTACCTACTTCATTGCCTTTATGAAGCAAAGAAGCTAAATAAGATATGCTAAGAGTCGGGCTGGAGACATGGCTCAGTGGGCAAGGCATTTGCCTGTAAAACAGAAGGACCTGATTCCCCAGTACCCACATAAAGCCAGATGCACAAAGTGGCACATGTGTCTGGAGTTCATTTGCAGAGACCCTAACTGTGCCCATTCTCTCTCTCTCTCTCTCTCTCTCTCTCTCTCTCTCTCTCTCTCTCTCATAAATAAATAAATAATTTTAAAAAGAGATATGCTGAGAGGAGTGACAGGTTAAGATTCCCTATACTAGATAATAGCCCAAAATGCAAATATGGAGGACTAAATATATTAATAATATCTCTGCTATGGTTTGGACTGAAATGTCCCCCAAGGGTCACATGCTAAAAGCTTGATGGCCAGTTGATGACATTACTGGGAAGATAACTTTAGGTTGTGAAGCCAACTGAAAGAAGTAGGTCAGGTCACTAGGGGTATGCCCTGGAATGGTGAGCTTTTCTTCTCCCCCCCCCCCATGTACTCCCTGACATGATATTCTCATTCACTAGAAGCCCAAATGCAACAGAACCAACTGACAACTCTAAAACCATGGGCCAAAATAAATATTTCCTCCTTTAAGTTATTGATCTGTCACAGTAACAAAAAGCTGACTAGTATAATTTCTTCATTTACCTCAAAACCCATTCCAACCAAATAGATTAATTAAAAGCATAGTAGTCAACTTCACATTGCTGGGATGAACTTACAGACACATTTGATGGGAGGAAGAGATTTATTTGAATCTTAAAAATCCAGGAGAAGTCTCAAAATGGTGGAAGAAGCTGGCTTCCTTTTACAGATCCAAGCAGAGAGACACAACATTAGCCAGCCAGCATCACACACAAACAAGCACACACCCAGCAAAACAATAGGGAAGTCAGCAGAGCTCACAGGCACTTGAGCTCTGCATACCTTTAGAACAGAAATCAGATCTGTTCTCCCAGTGACACCTCCTCCAGCCAGATGGCTAGAAACAAGTTTTTTATTAAAAATACCTGAACAGCCCAAGTCTACTGGGGGACATCCATTCAAACTACCACAAGCATAGTATAGATATTAAAAGTACAAGTCAATAATAACTCAGATATGATATAGAAGGAAATTGGTTCTCTTCAGTGAGCCAAGAAACTTAATATGAATTGGTATACAAAATAAAAATATTTTTTTGAGCCAGGCATGGTGGTGCTTGCCTTTAATCCTAGCACTCAGGAGGCAAAGGTAGGAAGATAGCCTGAGTTAAAGGCCACCCAGAGACTATAAAGTGAATTCCAGGTGTCATAGTCAGCCACATGCCACTGGGATGAATCTCCAAACCAAGCACAGTTATGGGAGGAAAGGATTTATTGAAGCTACAGATCCAGGGGAAGTACCATAATGAGGAAAGAGGCTGGTCCCTTTCACAGGTCCAAACAGAGAGAGAAAAAGCCATCACCAATACCATACACACACCAACAAAAAAGGGAGGGGGAAGAGAGATTTCTTTCCCCTTTATATAGCCTTAGGGTAGGGTCTTACAACTCTTCCCCAGACTTGTTGACTTCCTGAATCTGTGGAATGTGTTGCATAACAAGTTTAAGGATATCCTGGGTAACATAGGATAACATAGCCTGTCTCAAAAAATAAAAATAAAAACTAACTAATTGCAATCCTACAGTCCTGTTCCCCATATAACATGCTTTTTAGAAGCAAGAAAATGTTCTCTAGTCAATTCTATGTCTTTTGTTTGTGTGTGTGTGTTTGTGTGTTTGTGTTTGTTTGTTTGTTTGTTTGTTTGTTAGAGTAGGGTCTCACTCTAGCCGACATTGACCTGGAATTCACTATGTAGTCTCAGGGTGGCCTTGAACTCATAGTGATCCTCCTACCTCTGCCCCCAAGTGCTGCGATTAAAGGCGTGCGCCACCACACCTGGCTGTCAGTTCTTTAATCCTATCTTTCTGCTTCCTTGTCACTGCTCACTAGGCTTATCATGTCCTCATACATCTTCAGAGGACACCCTCTCTCTCCCTCTCTCTCTCTCTCTCTCTCTCTCTCTCATCCTGTATCTTCTGAAAGGGCTCTGCTATGCTGGCTATAAAATTTTATAGGCTCTTTTTCATTTTTCCATGTTCTTCTTTTCTCATTCCTTTCTTTTTCTTCTTCCATCAGTTTGCCCTGCTTTGTGCATTCTCTAATGCTTGCTACCGCTTCTGTCTCTGCACCTATTCTCTTCTAGAAGGCTTTCATGCAGGGGGAACACTGCTCAGACTGTCCCTCTGATGTGCCCTCTCTGTACTGCCCACCTTCCCAGCCCCTCCACTGATACAAGCGCATCCACTCTGGTCCTCTTGTTCCATAAGCAATGATCTCAGAATACCTATTGATCACTTCCTAAATCAGCTCAGAAATCAAGGATGAGAAGCCCTGAGGCGAACTCTGCTCCTGGGCATGTTGTGCCTGCTCTACACCAAGCTTTAATATACACAAGGCATCAAGATTGCTCTGGACCCAATTCACTCCAGTGAGGTAACAGCATCCTTCAACTCACCACAGCCCAGGGACAGGTGTGATTCATTATCCCACTGGGGCTGCTGACTTCCTGCTCTGTACAGGCATTTCATGTTAGCAGACCAAATTTCTATCAAGGGACTTGTCCAATGTGCTCGTAAAGCTCTATGCAGTCTAGGCAGAGAAAGACTAGTGTATTCGTCATTCTATTGTTACAACAAAATCCCACAGGCTAAGTACTTTCTATAGAAAAGAGGTTTATTAGACTCACAGTTTTAGAGAGTGAAAGGCCAAAACCAGGCAGCCTCATGGATTCAGCCTATGGTGAGGGTCATAATAGATGGCATTGTGGCAGGAATGTGTGCAGAAAGGGGCAGATGATAAGGGAGGGTGCCAGAGAGAAATTCAGGGTTCAGACTTGATCTTAACTGGGGTTCTACATGAGCTACCATCAATCCCTTCTAAGGTCAATATCCTCAATGACATAATTGCCTTGCACTAATCCCCATCTCTGGAAGGTGCCATCACCTCCTGTTTCTACCTCACTGAGAACCACATCTGCAAAGGAAAGCCAGATGAGCTGTGGTAGTTTAAATGTATGCGCCGCCCCTCCCCATAGACTCAGATGTTTTATTAAAGCTTGTCACTGGGGTCCAGCCCTAAGCTGTTACTGGGGGCGATCTGATTTCCAGGCCAAAGGTATGCAGAGAGGATCTGAGCTCTGCCTGGCTCCCTGCTGTTTTGCTGCCAGTTTTTTGCTTGCTTGTGGTGCTCGCTGTTTGGTGGTATCTCTCTGCTTAGATTTATGAATGGGAGCCAGCTTCTTTCACCATTGATGGAACTTGTCCTTGGATATGTAAGTGGAAATAAAGCCTTCTTCCTATAAACTGTGCCTGGTTTGGAAGTTCATCCCAGTAATGTGGAGCTGAGTAAACATGAGCAAATCTTTTCTTTTCTCTGATTCTTGAAGGAAATTGGGTTTGTATTTGGTCATACTCAGAAAACTAGTTATGTCTAGTATCTGGTTGTGGTCATTTGAATGTAAAGTGACCAACAAAGCCTCATGCATTTGTGATTAAGCTCATACTCAATCCCTAGCTGGTGGAGCCTTTGGGAGGTGGAGCCTTGCTGAAGGAGGTGTACCACTGGGGGCAGGCCTTGAGGTTTACCAGTGCAGCCTTATTGAGGGCTCACTAGCTCAGCTTTCTCTCTTGATGCTTCCTCCGAAATGAAGCTTCTCCTTGAAACTTTAAGCCTGAAACACTTTCTTCCCATAGGCTGCTCTGGGTCAGGAATTTTGTCTCCGCAACAAAAAGGTACCTGCAACACTAGTTGGTGATGGAAAGTGAGCTCTAGGGATAAGTTGTCTCTAAAGGGAAATAAAAAAAAGACCAGAGAGGTCATGGCCACATCTGTGAAATCCTCCATGCCCACTTGCCCCTAAGTGCAGTGCTTGTATTTAGCAGAAACCAGTCTACTGCTTCAAAGGTTTATCTCAAATAAACATCTACACACTTGAAGGTAAAGAGACTTGGGAGACCGACATCACCACTTCATCCAAAACTCTTCATGAATATAGGGAAAGGACCTGTCCATGGCTCAGTGGGAAGTAAGAGCTTAGAGTCTTACCATCTGCCTTGCAATGTAGCAGAGGCTTCTGTACAAATTATCTCAACTCTCAACATAACCCAAATGCTAAATCCTAGAGCCGTTATCCAAACGGAGATTTTATAGTCACCCAGTTAAAAAGTAACACAGTTTTCAGTATGCAGTATGTCATGCTAATTGAATAGAGATGACCAGCTGATAGCCAAAGTGTTCTGTCACCCTCATAGATGGAGTCCATCTGGCTCACATAATTTTTTAATGCAATGCTACATTTTAAATTGGGTTTATTTCCAATTAAGTATCAGATTTGTCATTTCTGTTTTAAACTAGTAAGATTTCCTGAGTGTAGTGGGAGGCAGAGGCAGGAGGATTGCTATTCGTTCAAAGTCAGCCTGGGACTACAGAGTGAGTTCCAGGTCATTCTGGATTAGGTGAGACCCTACCTCAAAGCCAAAAATCCAGTAAGATTTGGCAACCTTAGGAAAAGAGATGCTTTGATTAGATGAAGAATGCCCTCTCCCTAGCCTGCCTTAGCCTCCAGCCTTTCCCATATACCCCCAGACACACACACACACACACACACACACACACACACACACACACACACACACTCCTCCTCTTTATTAAGTGGAATGGCTTTAGTCACTGTGTCATAAATTATACCTTTGTTCTTTGCTCATCCTGAACCTTAACCTCAAAGTGGCCACATTTCCAGTTTATCACTTACCAGCTTCCTACCTGAAGTCAATCGCTAGCACTCACCCTCACTCTGCCCCACGGTCCTCCTTTCTTAGCTAGAACTGTGTGCTTCTAGTTGACTTTCCACCATGGTCTTCGCCATATTGTTGTCACATTGAGTGGACATGTTACACAATGTCTAGTGCTAAGTCAGCTCCAAACAGGGTTTTCTCTAAGGCATACGAGGCCAGGAGACTACCTGTCAGATGCCTGTGAAGCCAACCAGACAACTTACTCAGGATAGTAGTTTACACTTCAATGGCACCATCTTCTCTTCCCACGACCACCTTGTCTGTTTACCCAGTTATACCAGCCACTGTGTAGCCCCCAGACCCAGGAAATGGCCAGATTTAAAAAGCAAAAGGGGGAGGGAATTATGAACATGGTATATTGTCTGTAGTATGGTGGTTGTCAATAGAAAGTTTTTTAAAAAGAACAAGAAATAAACAAGGACTAGGGATTCTCTGAGGTTCAGAGCATTTGCCCTGTGGGCCTGGAAGGACCTGAGACTGCCCTGCCCAGAGTTTGAAGTTCAACTTCCCAGAACAAAACCCACAACAAAAGCTGTGCATGGCCAAGCCCATCTGTAACTGCAATGGGGGGTGGGGGGGGGCTCTTGGTGGAGAAGAGGCAGGAGAGGGGAGGGAAGGAGACCACAGAGACCAGTCTCAAGGAAGTACAAGAATGAGCAACAGCTGGGCTTGGTGGCGCACACCTTTAATCACAGCACTTGGGAGGCAGAGGTAGGAGGATTGCCGTGAGTTCAAGGCCACCCTGAGACTACATAGTGAATTCCAGGTCAGCCTCGAAAACCTACCTCGAAAAACCAAAAAAAAAAAAAAAATGAGCAACAAACAAGGGCACCTGTAGTTCACCACTGGCACCCACACATCACACACACGTGAGTGCATCTGCATACACTGTGTACATATATCACACCACACATATCTCCACACACATGCAAAAGCTATGTAAAAGAATACCTTAAATATTTTAAATATCTACCCACAGGAGAGAGGATAAATGTTTAGAATTACCACAGTTACCCTCTAACTATGCTATGCCCTGGCTGACCTGCAACTTGCTATGTAGAACAGGCTGGTTTCAAACTGGTGGGGATTCTCCTGTCTCTGCCTCCAAGTACTCCAAGCACCGTGCCCAGCTTTACATTTAAAACAATAGTAATAATTTCAATCTAGCACCAAAAAAATGTTAAATAAAGACCTCTGCATTTCTTCCCCCACCTTCCTCTACCCAAAAGGATAATCTAAAAATTTATAGAGACCTGCAGGATGCCAGACACAATCTATACGAAAGCTTTCAAAAGCATTGCTTGATGTGTAAAAATACTTTTGCAAAAAGTGTTATATTAAGAGACAAAATTGAGAGCTGAATGTAATTGGGTATTAAGTCAAAGAAACGCTGGCAGAATAGCTGTGGCTGGAAAGAATGAAAGAACTGTTTGTGCTGAGTGTGATGGCATGTACCTGTCCCAGCACAGAGGCAGGAGGATTGCCTCAAGTTCAAGGTCAGTCTAGATGACATAACAAGGATCCGGCCAGCAAGACTATACAGCAAAACCTTGATTCAGAAAAACAAATAATGAAAAGGAGTTGATTTATTGCTAGACACTTAGCGATAGAGCCTTATACATGATCCTTTAAACAAATTCATTCTCTAACTGTTCCAACTCTCCAGCTGTCTTACAAAAATGTTCTTCCATAGGCTCATAATGGTCTCAGCATCCTAACATGGGTTTAGTCATATTTATACTAATTCACACAAAAGTCATTAACAGGCTTAAGAGTCATACTGACGTATGTGAAGATAACCACCCCATATTTTCCAGGTTAACAAACCCTTTCCATTGCATCTGACTAAAGGTATTACCTAGTCTAACCCCACTGACTCATGGGGTCGAGGCAAGACTGTAGCTGCAACAGTTCTCGGGAAATGTGAGCCATCAAGCCCCTGGGCCTCCTGGGAATCCCAAATTGCCTTCTTATGTCTCTGAGTTGGACATCATGCCCGACTCTCCTCCCCCTGAACTAACTGCTTCAAATGTATTCAGGGAACTGCCTGCAATTAGCTTTGTACATAGCAGTTTAACCAATGGTCTAAAGACAAAATGGATAAGTAAATCAGGAATCTGGCAGCACATAAAAGGACCAATAAAATTAGAACTTGTCAGAAGTTTTTTTAAAATAATCCTTCCATAGAAATGCAAATGAACACAGGTTTCTTCTGGTCTTCTGAATAAGGAGTATGATTATTAGACATAAATGAAATCTGTTTTACCAGACTCTGTTAATAAGATAGCTATTCTTTCTACCTTCGTGAGTACAGATAATACCCATTTGTTCTAGATCATGTTTTGAAATGAGGCTTTGTCTAACACTGCCTGGGCACATGGTGATTGGCTAGGGATGAGGAGGAAAGGCATCCAGAAAATAATGATGAAAAAAATTAAATCCAGAATTTGAAACTTGCAAACAGTAATTGACAATGTTTAAAATCTACATCAAGAATGAAGATAAATGACTGGAAACAGTTAACTTCAAGTTGAGCAAACCATATCAAATTCTGCTACCAGGAAGTTTACTAAAAGTGCTACTTGGGCCTTACCGTGTTAGAGGAAGGAAGCTAGCAGTTCTGAAGACAAAATTCCTAAATTATTTTGGCTTCAGTTGGAACATAAATAGCATTCACTTTTAAGGAACTGATGTTTGTGGAGACTTGATGATATTCTAAGAAATGAAATGAGATAATGTTTCGAAAATAGCCTGTGATAATGTCAATGAATAATTCCAGTTCTTATCACCATATTATGTGGTTCATGAACAGTACTGATACTGAGGCAAGGAAAGGTCTCAGAGCATTTTTTTAAAAAGTCAATGTTTCCCCCTCTCTAAAGAAAATAGACAATAGGGCTGGGGAGATTGCTCAGTGGTTAAAGGTGCTTGCTTGCAAAGCTGGACAGTGGGGGTTCAATTCTCCAGTACCCATGTAAAGCCAGATGCATGCATCTGGAGTTCATTTGCATTGGCAAGAGGCCCCAGTGTTCATTCTCTCTCTCTCTCTCTTTCTCTCTCTCTCTCTCTTTCAATCTCTCTCTCTTTCTTCTTCTTCTTTTTTTTCTTCCTCCTCCTCTCTTTTTTTAATATATATATAAAGAAGAACCAATGAACAGCCATTGCCACTGGGAAAAACCTGACCCCATTCAGTCATGGGCAAAGATGTCTGAAAACAGTGAGTTCCACTGCCTCTCAGCAAATGCTGAAACAAAGATCTTGGTCAAGTATCCATCTATACACATACATGCAATTTCATAATCACACCCTCAGCCGTTCTAGCTAGTTGGGGCTTACATACCCCCAGCCTGCACCCAAATTGACTGATACCCAGAGATACTAAGTGAGTTTCCTAGGTTATCAAGGCACATGAATTACAGAGTTCAAGCCACATAACTGGGTCTTCTCCTTTCCTTTCTTTCTTGTTCTATTTCCCTACTTCCTTGCTCTCTTTCTCTCCTTTAAAATGGATAGATGAAGGTACATGATAGGCAGATGAGTGGATATATAGATGATAGACAGATAGAAGGTTTGTAGATAGATAATAGGTATGTGATAGTGAAAATCCTTCTGAAACCCAGTGGTGAATCTTGAGAAATAGATCTTGACTGGTTGCATTTTCTCATCTGCTGTTCACTTCTCACATATGGCAACCACCTCTGGGACCTGTGTGCCATGCCTAAAGATTTTTCCATTTTCTGTAGTGGCTCCCTCTGCCACAAATTCAGAGGTAGGCATTCTCTGGGCTCAACCTGTGTAGCAGTTTCTCAGGTTTGTGTATCGTCATCCACATAGTATGTATATTACCTTGTTCTTTCACCATCTGATGACTTTTTTGTCTGTTACCATCCCTACAACACAAATTTGTTTGCAAGCAAATTGATTTTTGTCTTAATGATCTTTATAGGCTCATTGCACACATCCTGAGTCCTCATGTTCCATAAGTATTTTATGAATATATAATTAAATGTCATCAATTTTTTGGTTATCTGAATGTTAAGAAATAGTGGATAAACAAAGCAATGGGTTTGGCATAGGATAATACATCCATGTCATATAAGTAGTTCTCTAATGGGAAACTATCTATGGACTGGAGAGATGGCTCAGTGGTTAAGAGCACTTGCTGCTTAAGCATTAGGGCCTCTCAGGTGGAAATCACCAAATTCAACTCCCCAGAATAAGCGGGATTAGGAGAACATTCCTCCCCTACAAGTAGATAGGCTGTGGCCTCTGACAGTGACCTCATGTCATGTTGCCAGAGACACTCCTAGGCAGGGGTCTTGCCACTCCCCAAGGCAAAACCTTACAAGTCCATGTTCTTCTTTTTCCTATCCTGACTGCTGGGCTGGAGGTGCACTGACCAGGTGGTGAGTCGTACCCCTCCCCCTCCAATGATCTCCCTACTGGCAGGATCCGAGAGAGAGGGAAGAGGGGAGAATTTTCTCTTTATCATGTGTGCTATTTTCTTTTTTTCACTTTTTGGTGATTCTGTGCATTTTTGATGATTTGTAAACCTCACAGACCACGTGGTGGTTGGGCTGCTCCCCTTATCCCATTCCCAATTCCTCTGAACTGACTCTAATCTAGAACAAACGTGTGTGATAAGAAATTACTCTGTTGAGGGCTGGAGAGATGGCTCAGCGGTTAAGGCACTCACCTCCAGTGCCTAAGGCCCTGGTTTCAATTCCCCAGGACCCACATAAGCCAGAGCCACAAGGTGGTGGCCCTGGTGTTCTCTCTCTCTCTCTCTCTCTCTCTCTCTCTCTCTCTCTCTCTCTCTCTCCTTGAAAATGAATAAATAAAATATAAAAAGGTCATGTCCTGTGGCCTTTTAAAAAAGAAAGAAAGAAAGAAATTACTCTGTTGAAATTGTCCAATTCTTTGGCTTTCTGAGACACGAACTCTGGGAAAGTGTAGCGGGGAAGCCCTGGGTGTTCACCTGCTGTGCCCAGTCCCTGCTACAAGAACCCATATAAAAAACTGGGCATGACCACGAAAAACCCCAGTCCATAACGAACAGAAACTGGAAAATCATGAGGTTCACTGATGGACAGAGCTCCGAGCTAAAGGAGAGACCATCAAAAGAAAGAAATACACAGACGAGCCAAAAGAGGACACTTGACATTATCCCCAGGCCCCTGCATGCATGGGCATGGGGAGCATGCATCTGTATATACATGTTTCATTAACCACACATCACATACACCACATACACACCATTCCATATACATAATCTACACACACACACACACACACACACACACACACACACACACACACACACACAAGAAAAAGAAACAAAGAAAGAAGAAGAAAAATACAATTCGGTGCGTGCCATTTCTGTAATTTTAAAAACGTGCCTCTTGCTAACAGTCAAGCAAAAAATGGTCATAGTTTGCGAGTCTGATTAGACTCTGTCCCTCCTTTCTCTGCCCTGGAGGCCCTCATTCACATTTCCTCACTGCCCACTCACATTCTGGGCTCAGTGCACACTTCAGTCTTCCACAGGACTTTTTCTGGGACTAGCAGCCTCAAGTCCCTTTTTCAGAGCCTTCTAGCAGGTATCAGTGAGACCTCTCTTGTGCAGGTAACCTCTTTATTGAATGTATGTTCTGAACATTTACACTGATCTCTCCTCTACAACATAGGGTTTCTGTCTTTAGTCCTTGAAGATGACTCACATAGTATCTTACCATGGCAGGTCTGAAGTAAACAGTGTTTTGTAAGAAGCCATGAAGAAATTTTCATCTACAAAATCAAAAGGATTGATGGCAGAATGGAAAAGCGAAAGGAGGCATCATGACCTGTACAGCTACTGCAGGTGCCGACATAGCATATGAGAAGCTTGGGGGAAAGAACATACAGTGGTATTAAGAAGACTAGTAGCTATCCATGGTCCCCTACCACAAAGACTGATCCAGATGGCCCATGGTGGAGGATATCCAGCTGACTGGGGATGGGGGGGGGGGGCAATGAGGAATTGGGGATAACAACTCATTGTTGGCCCACTAAACAATGTAACTCATTATGGACAATAAAAAAAGTTATGAGTTCAAAATCACTTTTATTTTAATTTTGCATATGAATAAACTATTAATGCTGAAGAAAGCAATGACAAATGAAGAAAAAAAAAGACTAGTAGTACTTGGCTAATTATTAGAAAGGGGAGCAAAGTCTAACAACCTGGGTTTGATTCCCCAGTACCCACAAAGTAGTGTGCATGCTTTTGGAGTTCATTTGCAGTAGCTGGAGGTCCTGGTGCACCCATTCTCTCTCTCTCTCTGTTTCCCTTTTCTCTGCTTCCAAATAAATAAATAAATGAAAATATTTAAAGTATTTTAAAAAAGAAATGGGAGCAGAGAGAGCTGGAAGGGAAAGAAAGGCTTCAAGGATATTTCCCAATTTCTTGCTTGAGCAACTAGGTACGCGGAGATAGCATTCACAAAAACAGGCAATACAGAAAGAAAGCACAGGAAGGACAGATACAGATCGAGTTGAAGTTATGTGAGTTAGAGTTCAAGTTATCTGAAGAGCAAAGCTATCTCTCCAGTAGGCACTTGGTTTCATAGGTCCAGACTTCAGAAGAGAGATTCCACAGTCGGAGATGCATAGGAAGAGATAAGACCGCCCAGGGAAAGTGAGTGGAACTCACCAAGTACTTACTGCTAAGGGTCCAGGGGATGAAAGACTGTCTGAAGAATTATGAGGTTATAATGAGAAAGAAAAAGAAAGCTGGAAACCTAGGAAAGCTGAACTCATTGTTGTTGAAGGACTTTTAAGAAGCAGTGAGGGCTGGGGTGCGACTCACTGCCAGAGGGTTTGTCTGACATGTAAAAGGCTCCAGGTTTGGTTTTTTTTGTTTGTTTGTTTTTCGAGGTAGGGTCTCACTCTAGCTCAGGCTGACCTGGAATTCACTATGTAGTCTCAGGCTGGCCTTGAACTCATGGCGATCCTCCTACCTCTGCCTCCCGAGTGCTGGGATTAAAGACATCTGCCACCATGTCCGGCTCAAGGCTCCAGGTTTGATCCTCAGAAAAAGGAAAAAAAAATAAAAAGCAGTGAGCAGACATTGTCATGTGCTACAGAGATATCAAGTGAGATAAAGACTTCAGCAATGGCCATGACATTTACCTAGAGGTTTTAGTGACCTTGGAAAGCAAAGGACCTTTTCTGTGGAATTACAGGAACTGAAGGCAGCTATGGGTTAGGGAGTGTCTGAAATAGAGAGAGTGGGGGGAAGCAATGTTGAGAAATTTTCAGGAGCTAGGCTTTGAAGGAAGATGAGACATGAATGCAAAATAATTTCAGGACGAAAGAAGTTCTGGAGTCAGTGTGTGTTGTTTGGCTGGCTAGTTTGTTTTTACAGTTGAGACAGCCTTGGCTGTGGTCAGCCTTGAAAGGACTAAGGGCACTGGATAAAAACAGGGCATTCCCTGAGGAAGCAAGGAGGGCAGGACTGGGGTGCCCATGGAAGAATTAGCTCTGGGAGGAGAAGGGTCAGTGTCACTGGGAGACCAGCAGGGGAGGGAAGGATGGCTAAGGAGGCTAATAGCCTACAGACAGGACAGGAAGCTAAGGTGCTCCTCCCATAAGTCCTAAGAGCAGGTCAGAGCCATGGTAGATAGGAGGAGAAACGTTTATATTAGAGACTTAACAGACATGTTAGTGAATGACAGGATATCAGTTTGAGTTAAGCAAAAAGCACAAGGCATCAGGACACTCTAACTACCTACATGTCTCATGTTATTAAGGAATGATTATTAACTTTTGTGTACATAGTGCTATTGTGGTTTATTTACATCTCCTTGCCCTTTCCTTTCTGACTGTATATAATAATAATTTGATGGAAATAGACGCTATTATAGAAGATAGAGAAAGACATATGGCAAGATTACCGGGCTGCTGTTAGGGTCTCAAAGCCTTACACCCATTCCTCTCACTCCTTCCCAAACCTAATTGGGGCTTCAGTGGTCTCACTTCCCCAAAAGGGCTCAGTAGGGGGAGTTCTAGGCAGCCTGGCTTCCCCTCACACACACAGCACCAGCCCACCTCCACACACCTCCCAAGGCCCTCTCCTTACAAGACTGTTTCTTTCCATAGAGAACATATATAAAGCCACCCCAGACCCCCTCCCTCTCTCTCTCTCTCTCTCTCTCTCTCTCTCTCTCTCTCTCTCTCTCTCTCTCTCTCTCTCTGTCTCTCTCTCTTTGTCTCTCTCCCTTGCTCTTCCCTGACACATGGTACTGTCTGTGTTTGTGTATCTTTTCCTCTTCTGTCTGTCTCTTCCTCCCTCACAGCTTTCCTTCCTGTACCCTCTTACTTCCTTCCATTTTATCTCTTCCTCCTGTTCCTCCCCCTCTGTTTCAGAACCCCCTCTTATCCATCCCCTTCCCTCTCCCAGCAGCCAACTTGGGAACAATACAGCTGCCTGTGCTGGGTCTAGTTATTCAAAACCTGCTCCCTTCTCTCCTGAACAATCCTGCCCTGAACCACCAGGACTGAGAAAAGCTGTGGTCTCAGTCCTCCATTCTGACCCCTAGTTAACATTGAAGACGACAGAGACGTAACAGAGTTGAGTGACCTTTTCCCCTGCCAGCATTCAGAAGCCATGGGATAGCAGAAGGTAACAGGGACTTGTGCTGGTCCCAACTAAAGGGAGCCTGAAGTGTTAAGCCATTATCCTGCCCAGAGTGTATGGGATGAGAGAACATGAAAGTTACTAATAGAGTCATGGAAAACACAAAGAAAACGCAAGGCTGGAAAATGAAAATATGAAAGATGGAAATATGGAAGGATGAGGTGGGCAAGGCAGTCACTGGACTTGACATTTTCAGTTCTGTGTGACGCCAAGGTCAAGTGTAGGTGCAAATGTCTATGGAGTGTGTGTGTAAAGAGATGGCTAAAGTGGAATGGAGGTGAAAGTCAAATGGAATTAAGAAAGTTGTGAAGTTGTGAGGCTTGGAAGCTACATGGGTTTTATAGGAACCCACAATGAGATGAGATTATCAGTTCCATAAGGACAAGAATGTTCCTGTCCTTTCCTTTCCGTCTCCTTTCTCTCCCTCACTTCCCTTAATTTACATCCAGTATCTAATACAGAGATAGAGGAAGCGCTTTCCAATGACATTTTTAATTGTTATTTATAAGCAGAGAAAGATATATAGAGAAGATAGGCAAAGAGAGAGAGACAGAGAGAGAGACAGAGAATGGGCATACCAGGGCCTCCAGCTACTGCAAACGAACTCCAGATGTATACACCATTTCATCTGGCTTTACATGGGTATTGGGGAATCAAACCTGGGTCCTTAGGCTTTGCAGGTGTGATGGTTAGGTTTTGTTGTCAACTTGATCTTTTTAATTATCTTGGGTGGGTCTCTGAGGATGTTTACAGGAAGGCAGCCTCTCAGCAAGGGGCAGGATATAAAGCTCAAAGAAGCTAGAAGTAAACATCCTTTCCTGTGTGGGCCATGCAGGAAGGAAATTCCAGAGACTCAGGAAGCCATTAAGTCTGGGATAGGGTTACAAAACCCCACTCTAAGCCTATATAAAGGAGAAGAAATTCTCTTTGGCTCTCCTGCCTGTTTTGCTATTGTGTGTGTGATGTAGGTGATGGGTTTTTCCTCTCTGCTTGGACCTGTGAAAGAGGGCCAGCCTCTTTTGCATTCTGGAACTTCCCCTGTATCTATAACTACAAATAAATCGTTTCCTCCCATATCCTGTGCCTGGTTTGGAGATTCATCCCAGTGGTGTGTGGCTGACTACGACAGCAGGCAAGCACCTTAACCATGGAGCATTCTCTCCATCCCCCTCCAGTGACTTTTGAAGGCATGGCATAAATGGAAGGACTATCACTATGTCCTACCTTGAAAGCTGACTACTTGGGAGTAGGGAAAAGGATGGGATGAACGAATGAATGAAAATGCACTAAAGTGGGATGCAGAGAATGAAGCAAATATTAAAGTAATAAAAAGTAAAATCTATAGGAAAAAACTCAAGACTTCAACAGTCCTCTACACCTGAACTAATATATAAGCTGTGACTGAGTTAATGTGATGGTACGATCCAGGTGTCCCCCACAAATGTATGCCTTCTGAATGCTTTATCCCCAGCTGATGGCAGTTTTGGAATTGAAACCTTGTTGGAGGTGCATTTGTTGTTGGGAGCGGGATGGGATTATGGGGGTTATAGCCAGCTTCCCCTTGCCAGTGTTCAGCACACCTTCCTGCAGCTGTTTGCAGTGCTGTGGCAGAGGTGATGTCCACCCTCTGCTCATGCCATCGTTTTCCCTGCCAGGATGGAGCTTCCCCTGGAGTCCATAAGCCAAAGTAGACCCATTTCCTCCACAAGTCACTTTTGGTTGGGTTCTTTCTGCACAGCAATGAGAGAAGTTAACTACAACAGTTAATAACTGTTTTTGATCAATTGAGAGGTACTACAAGGGTGAGGAAAACAAGGGAAGGCTGTTTGCCTAGTGGTTTTTCGTTTTGTTTTGTTTTGTTTTGTTTTTCTTTTTGGTTTTTCGAGGTAGGGTCTCACTCTAGCCCAGGCTGACCTGGAATTCACTGTATAGTCTCAGGGTGGCCTTGAACTCATGGTGATCCTCCTATCTCTGCCTCCCGAGTGCTGGGATTAAAGGCATGCGCCACCACACCCAGCTTTTTTTTTTTCCCAGGGTGCTATTTTGTTGGAAAGACTAGGTGGGTCTAAGTGGGAGTTGCTTTGGACTGCACCAGCTTGAGGGCATCCCCAGCTCAGAAGCCAGTGGGAAGGGCAAGCAATTCTGACCTGAAGGAACCCCTTCAAGTCTGTAGCAGAATAAACAGGACACCCTGCAACAAGTCTGTCTGTCCAACAAATTTGCATTTTTTAAAATAAAGTGGAATCATGAAGCTGTAAACACAAATCATCGCCATTATTTAACTCTTGTTTTGTTTATTCACCAATTACCCCACCAACCCAGAAAAATAGTAGAGAAAAAAATTTAAGTTGAAGCAAAAATTTTTACAGGTCATAAAGAAGAATTTTAACAACAAAGAAGATACACAGTCACATTACAAATAAAAAATTTTATTAATGACAATCTTAAATATTGGGTGAATTTATCATTGGCCAGATACTGGGTCATAAAACATCATATAAATTCCCAAATCAGTGGTGTCCGGGTATTGTGATTCCCATTTACATATAAGATGATAAAGGAAATTTTCCCCTCAACTCTTTGAGGGTTGACTGGAAGAAATCATGGCTGGTCTCTTCTTGAGCCACCCCCTAGCCCAGACCGATCAGCCCTCTCTCTGGCTCACCTGAGCCTAAAGGTAAGACCCACCACAATAAGGTTATATACAGATTCTTTCCAGGTGGGCAAGGCCTCTTTGCTGGCTGTTCATCTCTCCTGAACTTCCAGGCTCCTGTGAGATCAGCCTCCTCTCTTTCCCCATGGACTCTCACCCCTCCTGCCTCCCACATGGCAGGGACTCTCTGTACTTTCTCCTCTTTTCATCTCTTAATATAATAAAGTTCTCGAAACCATTCCCTCTGCTCTATGGATTTTAATTCTTTAAATTCATAAAACAAAAATTTGGGGTACCCTAAATATGTTGGTGCATTGGTGTATTGGTGTACTGACAAGGAAACCCAAAATTTCTGTTTCAATTAGCCCAATAGGACTTAGAAATCTGGATATCCCATTTCTACAGGGGGAGGGGGAGGGAATAGAATAAACTCATCCTGAAACTGGTTTACCTTCCTAAAGTCTCAGAAACAAATGTTAGACTGTAGAAATTTTGAGAGGAATAATAAATAAATGATTTATAGGCTACTTCAGTGAGCTTAAATAATCATATGATGAAAAAAAAATAATAATCATATGATGGCCTGGGATGGAATCTATCGGGCCTTCAGAACAATGAATTATAAATCGCTTGGGAATAATGAATGGAACTGAAAACAGAGGACAATGGTGTGTGACAGTCTGTCCAGGTGTACTGACAGACTCAATGTTTCTTCCTGTGATAGGAATCTAACTCATGAAGACTTGGGGAAAGGGATAGAGGGTAACTGATTTTCATTCATGGGCAGGGCTTTAAGCAAGCAAGGAGTTATGGGGGAAAGCCTTTGCTACCATCTGTTACTTTGTAAGTTCCTTTAGTTTAAAATATTGAGCACACAGTGTGTTCGATTTGGAGTAACAGTTTCTGATTCCTTTACAGGCAAGGGAATAGGCTAAGAGATTAATGGAGACCACATCGTTAGTAAGCCTGGCTGACGCTGGGTCACAGCTTCTTGACCTATACTCCATATTGCTTTACATGTGAGAGACTGTAGCCAGTAAAAGTAACACACACACACACACACACACACACACACAGAAGGTAGAGATACAAGCTAAGATTTCAAGATTAGGGACTGGAAATATAAGAGAGAGGGGAAAAATATAAGAGAGAGGATCTCTACTACTATAGTCACAAAATTCCAATTTTTCAGTAGAGGCTGGGAAGGCTGGTCGGGGGTAGGAGGTTGTAGAGCACTTTATAGACAGAGAAAAGTCCTCCTGGGATCACTCAGGTCACAGAACGAAAAAGGGAAGAATTCTGAAAGTCAAAGTCCTCCAGTGACTATTTCCTTGTGAATGAAAGAGGCTGGTATGTAAATAAGAGCTTTGCATAAGCCAGGCAGTCTTTCAAGTCCAGTTTATCTGCAGCATGAGTCACTTCCTCTCAAAAGCAAGAATTAAAAGAAATAGAGGCCATAATCATTACACAGCACATACCTTCCTAACAGGCCTGTCTTCAAATAGCCAGACCAGGCTCCTCCTTTGACCAAACAGCAACATGGCTTTGCATATCTCACTCACCACGAGCACTGAAAGGAGATCCACAGACGGATAGGAGGTGGAAGAGAAGCCTCAGGTCTAGCTGGGGTTCGTTAACCTGATCCCCTCAAAGGAAATCTGAATAGCTAGGAGGTTTGTGTCTTCCAAAGGGAAGTGAACTCCACTTATTCAGAGCTAGCCACAAGACTCAGAAATCTCTGGAAGAAGCCAGAGTTCCCAGAAAATGAAAAAGCAAACAAGCCACAAGCCTGTTCACAGCTGAGGGCTTTGCCCAGGGTCTTGACCTTCCAATTCAACAAGAAATAGAATAGTATTCTAGGATAAAACACACACACACACACACACACACACACACACACACACACACACACACACACGCACGAGCAGAAAAGTAAATGGCCAATTCCTCATAACCACTATCGGCCTTGTCCAACACCTGCTACCCACTTATCAGGGATAATTCTGTTTTCAGAAGTTAAAAATTAAATCTGAAGAGTGAAATGGGGAAGTCAAAGAGCAAGTAAGCAGAAATAAAGCTTGTTCCCATTCCCCACCAAAGCCCACAGATCCAGTTCATGCTTCCTGTACAGCCTCCCCTGAACATAGCTCTGTCACAGATGGGCACACAGTGAAATTAACCACCAGCACTAAAGTTAGACAGCCTTCAGATGTTGCACAAAATACATTTTCCGAGCATCAACCATGACCAGATGCCACGGGCTTATAAAGAGTTCATGGATGAAAAGAGGTTGAATACGTCCAGCAAGTAAGGAGGGCACTGAAGCTGATTTGCAAAGCAGTTGTCTTTTTCTTTTCTTCCTTTTCCTTCCTTCCTCCCTCCCCTCTCTCTTTTCCTTCCTTCCGTCCCTTCTTCCATGTATTTTGAGACAGGGCTGCACTATGTAGCCCAAGCTGGCCTTGAACTCATGACCCTCCTCCATCACCCTGAGTACTGAGAATAGAATGTGCTGCCACACCCAACTTTCATTGTGAAAACATTCACTTACTCAGAGAAGACTGTCATATTCCTGAGCATGCTCAGTTGAGAGTCATAACTGATGCAGCATTTGGAGGTTCAGGGAGGGGCTATGAGCCCCAACTTTTGGATTCTTATCCTATTTTGCAAAGAATTGATAAAGTAGACTCTGACGTGGGTAAATTATGAATTAAGTTTATTTAGGGCAAAATTGTGAATTATGAAGTTTATTGTAGGGGGAATTAAGATCCAGGGAGGAGGCCAGCTGAGACACTCAAGTCAGAATTCTCTTCCTCGTCCAGCTGGAAACGGAGAAGGGAGGTGGAGCGACTCTCCATCCCAGAGTAAGGCAAAGCATAAGAAGCAAAAGATCCCTCTCACATAAAAGACCAGAGAGGATTAAAAACTAGTGAAGGGCTCAGAGATCAAAGAAAAATCGTATAGATAATTAAAGTGATAAAATACACCTGAGCATGGCACAGATGCAAGGCAAGGAGAAAAATACCCAGGCCAAGAGACGCTCTCTCTTCTTCCCAGCCAGGCTGAGGGGGGACACAGACCTCCAGGCAGGTGAGATCACAGGGGGAAAAACGGGAGGGACCTGTGGTTAACCTCCTTTATACATATGAGACATCCAATTAGGGTGAGCCTTGTTACCAGACTCAGGTGGATAAGGAAAGACCTGATTGGTTTACAGACTCAGGATCATGAGAAGCCAAGAGCTGATTGGTTCATGGATTCAAGTGCTAACCCAGAAAAGCTGAGCTGAGGAAGCAGCAAGAAGTTCCTTTTGGGAAGTGTCACTGGCAGCCAAGATGGATGAAGCAGGCTCAGACCCTAGTTCCAGTTTTGCCAGGATGGAGACATGACAGCTCCTTGCTCCCTCTGAGCTTCTGTCCCTAACTGCTTGTAAAAGGCTGTCTTACCCCTGTTTCTCCTCCAATGACCACACGATCAGAGAAGATGACTGGCATAAGCATCTCTGAGCAGAAAACTGAAACACCTAAAACAATTGAGCCAGAGTGACTTGGTGACTTGTTCTCCAAAAAGCCTAAGTTTAAAAAAAATTTTTTGAAGGTATGTTGACAGTCTTAAAAGATTTGCATGTTTCCCCTTTATAAAAATTTTATACTACATAATATAGCATATTATAAAATATAATATAAAATAGAGTTTTATACTAATAATTTTAACATAGGAGTTTGTTCCTAGAAGAGTGTCTCTCCGGCCTGCTGCAGTACCACTCCAGCAACTAACTCGACAGTACTAACAACAGTGCTAGGTACCAAGCACTGCAAACAGCAGCGCCCAGAGCTGTGGCCCATCAGGGGAGATTAGAAAATTGAGTCGTGAGCCCGGCGTGGCACGCCTTTAATCCCAACACTCGGGAGGCAGAGGTAGGAGGATCACCGTGAGTTCAAGGCCACCCTGAGACTACATAGTGAATTCCAGGTCAGCCTGGGCTAGAGTGAGCTCCTACCTCAAAAAAGCAAAAAGAAAAGAAAAGAAAGAAAGAAAGAAAGAAAGAAAGAAAGAAAGAAAGAAAGAAAGAAAGAAAGAAAGAAAGAAAGAAAGAAAGAAAGAAAGAAAGAAAGAAAGAAAGAAAGAAAGGAAGGAAGAAAGGAAGGAAGG